>JXOV01023518.1:0-20330 GCA_001014945.1 Clogmia albipunctata
CACGTAAATGACAAAACTAAAGTTATTAACGAGAATGCATTAAACATAATTTTTAATATTAGTTAGTACTATGAATATTTTTCAATAATTTTCCTAATTGTAATATTTGTAATTGGAATTCCGTAAAATACTGCGAATGAGGATGGTTTTTATATGAGAATATGTTCCAAGAGGACATCAAAATCTCTCAAATAAGTACATAAAAATTCAATTTTATTAATTATGTTTTCCCATATTGATCTCAAAGTTTATGCAATGATTTAAAAAACCGAATTATTAATTTTCATATAGAAATAATTCTTCAAACGATTCTTTTATGTTTACATTGTATTTAGACGCGAAAAAAGGCATTGATCTAAATCTTTATTCGCGAATACGCGCATGTATCAATATTTTAATGGGTATTTCTCTTTTTCCAATAAGAATTGAGGAGATATTCAATTTTGTTATTTTTATTAAAATTTATATTGTTGAACTAAAAAACTATGATCGTTNGTAAATAAGTAAGAGTTCATTGGCAATAAATTTAAGCTGAAATTATTGCGAGCCAATAAAAGATAATTTTATAAAGAAAAATCTTTAACAATATTTTAATGGGTGTATCTCTTTTTCCAATAAGAATAGAGGAAATATTCAATTTTGTTATTTTTATTAAAATTGATATTGTTGGATTAAAAAACTATGATCGTTTTCCCACGTTTTATCTACTAAATTAAATACTCACTCGCGGAATATGATCCTTATTCATTTATAAATGTCGATAATTTAATTGTCTTAAGGTTCACTTAGAAATGGTAGAATAAAAGTGTTATTAGATCCGCTATTTAGTACCCCACACGAGGGCATTATAGGTCTGGACTCTTTAAAAGTGGAGTAGNTGCATTATTTTTTTATACTAAATTAATTAATATTCTTTCAAATTATTAAAAAAAAACAAATGTATTGCAAATAAACTCACTGCTTAATGGGGAGTNGGTATTATGTTTTTATACTACATTAATATTCTTTCAAATTATTAAAAACAAATGAATTGCAAATAAACTCACTGCTTAATGGGGAGTTCCTTTTGTTCCGCCTGAGGTTCTGGTTCCGCTTCTTCATCCTCTGAGGATAGATCACTTTCGTCGCCTTCTGCTTCATCGCGCTCGCTCAACGAGTCCTCGTTCAGATAGATACTCGAGTCGTCCTTCTTCACCGGAGTTATGGTCGTGTTGCCGATGGTCAACGAGATTTGCTTCTTTAGAGAGTTATTCTGATGGGGAGCATTTTCAGATTTATTCAATTGTGCCTTTTGCTTCTTCTCTTGCACCGAAACCACTGTCGTCGGCTTGTTATCGGCCATCGTGTGCGGCTGCTTCAACCCTGGGAAACAAATCACCGCTAGGAACCAATGACTCAGCTCATTAATCGGAATTATAATAAAGTCCTTCTCAAACAAATTCACGCTCTTCGTCCAAGATTTGACTCGATTATGGCGCTTTTGAGAGGGAGTCAATTTCAAATCCTTTTCAATCAACCTTTGCCTGGCCGAAGTCGCTGTCAACCTTTTGTAAAAGAAGGAACTAAAAATGTGCGTCTTTTGCCTTTGCTGTTCGGTCATTTTCTCCAAATAGACGTACTTCAGGTAGAAATCTATAATCACATCGTTCAGATATTGATCTGTGGCCAGACATAGGTAATCTTCTGTATTTATTGAAATTCCGCCCTTGCCTTGAGGATAAATCAGGATTTTATGAATTTCTTCGGGATTCGATTGAGAAGCTTGCAAACTTTGCTGCTTTTGATTCTCTGCCGTCACCCCCCTGGTTACCATCGTCTTCTTGACCATCAATTCCTGTTGATTAGTCGGTCCCTTGGACCTATTAAACAACTCCAAAGCGTCCTTATGGGAAATCTCATCGTACTTTGCCAGTGGAAAAATGGACTTAATCGTTTCTTTTGAATCATCCCTCACCGTTTTAAGGGTAAATATGATCCTCTTCAGATAATCTAATGAATTGATTGGATCATAGAAATTACACTTCGGCGTCGCATTTTGTATGAAAATGGAACTCATGTCCAGAGTTCTTCGGATGTACTTGGCGCAATTAGGGGTCGCATACACGAATAGTACCGGGAAGTTCTTTCCGTAGTGGACAATCACTTTAACAATTTCCGCCATTTGAATATTGATCGTTTCCAATTTTGTCGGATTTTTACTATTTGGAGCCAGAAATTTGATTCCGTTCGACGTTATTATAATGGGATTGCCTTTCACCTCAAAGGTGTACGAACCCACCCTAATTCCATTACATTCTATGGCCGTATAAAGGTAGTCTGGACTGGTGGAATCAGAGCACACGTCTTTCCGTTCAGAATCTGTAAACATTGTAGAAAAAAAACATATTTATTATGAAATACAATAAATTACGGTCTATTTTGGGCAAATATTAACATTCTTCATTCGAAAATCTGTTCCACTCACTATCCATAAACATCCTTATGCCTAAATGTTAATAAATTTAAGGAAAAAACTAAAAATTCCAGAACAAGTAGAAAACACCGTGTATTGTTTGAAATGTCAAATTTGACATATTCAAACCAGTTAAATGTTGGCCGGATTTAACGAAACGAGAAACTATAGTTTGCGCAAAATTATACAGACTGTTTAAAAAGATCGTGGCATGGATTTAAAGAAAAATGTAATTTTGTTATTAAGAATAAATTTTTCCAGTATTCCAAATATATCAACAACATTTACTACAAAAACATATAATAAAATACAATATCGCACATAAATTTAAAAAAAATCTTAACACAATAAAAATTTGGATAGAATTTTTTGGCTTTTAATACTAAATACTCTTCCACATAATATATCATATCATTTGTAACTTAACATTTAAGGGTGAAAAATAAGTTATAAATACTTTAAACTACGAACGCTGATTTTTTCTAAATCAAAAATAAATTCAAAAATGCAAATACTTATTTTATTAGCTTAATTGCGATATTGGTAAATAAAGCTAATTGTTAAGAATACTTTTTATACATATTTAAATAATAAAAACTAAATCGAAAGTGAATTTTTAAGAAAAACCATGAATTAACTTTTGGTAAAATAATATAAAGGTAGAACATTAAAAAAGAAAGGCGAAGAATTGTGACGCTCTTTGGTGACAACTTGGTAAGTAAAAGCGAAATTTTTGTCGGAATAGTTTTCTTTTATAACAAAAACAAATCGTTAAAAGATTTAGTTTTTCATAGTTAAAATGTGACATTAAAGGTAAAAAATGTTTTTAGATATAAAACAGATTTTGGTAGAAAATAAGTACACTTTCTGACGGAGGTCTTTAAATACCAAAACAAATTTTTGTGGGCATTTTATCTTTATGAAATTATTCCCAGTATCAAGTTTATGGTAAAAATTCAGTTTCTAAAAAAATTAGTATAAAAAAGCTTTCAAAATTTGAATTTTAAATGTAAAATTTGCTTTCAAAATTAGAGTGTTAAGTATTTAATAACAATTCATAGCAATTATTAAGTTACCAAAAAATGTCCATAATAAAATTTGTTTAAATATTCCCAGTTTACACAGTGAGATATAAAAAATGAGCGTAAAGGTGATTTTACCATGAAATTAACTAACAATTTTGAAATATTAATTTTCTATTGAGTAAATTAAAAGACAAGATAAACATTAATAAAAAATGATCACCGAAAGTAGAATTTTGAACTTAAATTTTTGGTATTCTTCATTAACGAATGCTCATTCAATATATGAGTTGATTTTAATACAAATTCCAATTTTTTATTTTAAAACATTTAATATAATTTTCAAATAATCAAAACGAAGATTTTCATTAAAATTAAAGACAAGTTCCTTACCTTCAATTGTGGTGTTATCGTTAAAGGCCTGCAATTTCGGTTCACAGTTTAAGGCAGCAACAGGAGGATTAGGAGGGATTTTCACCAAGCTATTTCCTGGGGTCGAATTGTTCGATTTATTTCTATGATTCGAGTGATGTTCCTCGTCTTCTTCATCGCTGCTTAGGGTCACCACAACTGGGGGTTCAATGGCTTCCACCTTTGGCCTTCCTCTGCCTCTGCCCCTTGAGACTGTTGCCATTGGCGTGGACGTTACGACCTTTCCCCTTCCCCCCACAGTTGTCACTTTGTAGAGAGGAACCCTAATCTGCTTCGTTATTCCCATCATTTGCGTCTGATTCTGTTGAATTTGGTGTTGCTGAGGCTTGTGTTCAATTTTCTGTCTCTTCGGTTCCGTTGTAAAAACCCTTAGACACCGTTCACATCGTGCAAAATCACTTCCTGAATAACCACAGCAGTGACAAACTGCGAGAAAACCCTCCACATACTTCGGTTGGTGCTCGTTTTTGGGCGCTGAAATCGCTGTTAACGCGGGAACTGGTTGCTGCCTTTGTTGAATTACAATTGAGGGCCTCTGCCTAAGGACAACTTCACTAGGTTTCTGGGGAGTCCCTCCAGCCATCACAAATTGCGTCTGACCTGGCTGGGGACAAACATCCTCCACGTGAACCACATAATCAATGTCCGATCCCGTGTAAGATTCGCATTTTACATTCCTGTTTGGCGTCATCGGAACTCCCACTTGCTCGAGCAACTCTTGAACAGTGCAGCTCTCCTTGGGCAGAGTGAACGTGATCAAACGGTGCTCATCGTTGGGCAAAACTACAAGCATTTTTGCGCTTTGCTGCTCAATAAATTCAACCGTTTTCTGCTCCGTTTTGATTGGAGTCGTAAATTGGCTGATTTTAGCCCTTTGCTGGGCCATCAATTGATGCTGCTGCATTTTGGGCGTTAGCAAAACACGGGACATACCATCGGGCGTGGTCCTATTGGCGATTATTGTAGTCCCGCCCGACGAGGTGCTGATTGTTCGCTTGAAAATCGCTGTCGATGGAGTTAGAGGTCTGTAAGAATTAATACAACGTCAATATAACATTTTTCTAGCAATCTATTCACCTCACGAATGGTCTTCCTGGCTTTGAAACAATTTAAATAAATAATTAAACATACTAAAATTTAATATTAAATAATTTCGACTAAAGACAAATAGAAAATCTGTTTGCATCGCCAACTACTTTTGGAGAGAAAATAATGTAACTTTATTTTGATTAGATAAAATTGAATTTCACAATCAAGCCAAATATATTTTAATACAATATTCTAAAATTGGAAACACAAAAATGTACATTATGTGAAATAAACAGTATCCAATTAAATTGTTGTTAATTTATATTGGTTAGATTAGAGATAATTTATAATGTTAATTGAAAGAACTTGACATTCAGGTCGATAAAATGTTTTGTTCATTCGATATCTTCTTCGCGATCATCTTTTTTTATCTTCTAGTCCAAATCAAGCGATTCCAAATTTTTCTAATAAGATGCTTCATTTTGTTGTGTACAATGAAAACAATGAGTTTTTATTGTAAAAAGGAAGGTATGACATTTAGACAAATGATAATCAACCAATTGGTCGCCCACGACTAGGCTTGCAAGATCATTTCCATTTCATGATCAATTGGCATATTCCGACTTCAAGGTCTTAAATTGCTTGTAAATAAAAGCTAGAATTTGTATCTTGGTTCAAAACAAATAAGTTTAAATGTTTAGGCCAAACTTCAGTTCAAAGCTATAAAACTAAGTATTTCGATTACGTTTTTAATTATATTGTTATACTATACATCTAGGTTGTAGCTACTAAAGAACCATTGTTAACAATAGCTTATCATCTATTGAGATTCAAATCAATACTCATTGGACTAGAAGGAATCAAACTAAAAATGCACTATATTACATTCTATTAATTAGTAAAATCGGTCAGCAACTATTTGATAATCGAAATAAACTACTTAATCTTCAATCTTGATAACCTTTCCTAAAAATATTTTGAAGATCAACTACATTACTAGAGAAACCCCTCCGGAATAATCACATAAAAGTACTCAAATGGACAAGTAATCTAGATCCTTTTTATTATAAATTTTGTTAAGGAATCTTTGCTGTCTTTGTAAAAGTAATTAAAATTAATTAAAAATTTAATAAAATAATCTTTGCTTCCAATTAAAATTACAATGCTTCCAAACCCAAATTAATATTGATAAAAAAAGATTAGTTTCAAATACAATTCTTAATGAAAAACCTACCTTAATTGTTGCGAGTTTGATGTATTAATGATGATTTGTTGTTGTTCTTGTGAACCCTGTTGCTCCGACTGCTGAGTCCGATGTAAAATAACCGCCGAGAGGTTCTTTTCAATGTCGTCGGACTCGCTTGGACTGGGAATCGTTTTAGTGATCTCCACCATGGGCTGCGGAGGAGGTTGCGGTGGTTCTTGCTGCGGCGGAAGAGGGGGCTGACTCTGAACCACCTGTGGCTGGGCAATGATATTTTGACGAACTGGAACTAGATTTGGCCTTTGTTGCTGTTGACTTTGCTGCGTTGGTCCCTTCATTTGTATAATCATTGGCACCCTTGGCTTGGGGGGCATTGGTTGCCTTTGTCGAACCGTGATCGAAGCGGGCTTCATTTGAATTCCCATTCGAATCGGTCGCAATTGATTCGTTTGCATCCGAATCTGAGGATTTGGACGCGAATTAAAAACGACCGTGCCTGGCCGAGGATTCCCCATTTGATTGACAATTCGACCCCTGATCTGGATTTGATTCTGACCCTGGGCAACTGGCGCAAAGGTGTACTGAACAGGGCGCTTCTCGATTATAGCCTGCTGCTGTTGCTGCTGAGGAGGTCGTGGTGTTTGCTGGATTATAATCTGCTGGGAATGATTCTGAGGTTGAAGCTGAGTAGGAGTAATTTGCATTCCGGTGTGAATCACAGTATTCGGGATGATTATGTTGCCATCTTGCTGTGGGTCCGTTTTTATCGGGGATATAATCATCGACGTCTGTGGATTCGTTAGTTCCAATCTCGGCTGACTGATCCCAGGCTGCTGCTGTATTTGTGGTGAGACTGTCTGTACTTGGTCATTGGTCGTGTACATAATCTGAAATTAAAGACAAGAAGTTTATAATTATATTGAATTTTTCCGAGTATTTAGACAAATTTATTTGTGACACTCAAATATTATTCGGGCTTACTACTTTCAACTATAATATTCTGACTGTCAAAACTATAAGTAAAATCAGAAACGTGATGGCTTTGAATTTCTATTTCAAGATAAATTTTGAAGAACAATAGCCATGAATAAAGAATTAACGTGTCATTTTAAAGGTTTAATTGTAATTTGTAAAATATTTTGTGGTTATAATTATAGCTATTAGTACTGATATTTAATAAACCAAATCCTACCTACTTATTTATGATCATAGAGTTAAAACCTTTCATTAACAAGAGCCAGTCCATGACAAGTGTTAAGCACAATAAACTGATAATACTCTTACCATTTTACTTAGGATACTTGTTTTTTCTATCCCTGTAACTGAAAAACTTATCATCTNATTAAAAACTCTTCATTAACAAGAGCTAGTCCATGACAAGTGTTAAGCACAATAAACTGNGTTAAAACCTTTCATTAACAAGAGCCAGTCCATGACAAGTGTTAAGCACAATAAACTGATAATACTCTTACCATTTTACTTAGGATACTTGTTTTTTCTATCCCTGTAACTGAAAAACTTATCATCTACAGATAAAAATATCTTTGACATTTAAAAAGAAACTTATTGAATGTCCTAGTTACTGGTGTTTGGAAGGATGCGACTTTATCTCTTGAAGAGTTCCAAACTCATTTTATATAATCTAATATAAAAAATAATGTTAAATAAAAAAGTTAAACTGTTTATTTCGTATTACGTGGTGCCAATTTTGAAAAGAATATGATTATTTTATTTATTTTAAGAATTTAATGTATAATTTATCTGAAATTAANAGTTAAATTGTTTTAAAATTTCGTTTTACGTGGTGCCAATTTTGAAAATAATGTGATTATTTTATTTATATATTTCAAGAATTTAATGTATAATTTATCTGAAATTAATTCCTTTTATGTGAATTTTGTGAAAATTCATCAAAAGTCCTAATAATCTATTTCATTTGTCCTCTTTAAATTGAGACATTATCGTTTTAGCTAGATACTTATGAACTCAAATATTTATAACATTTATGCATAACATTCAATAGATATATTCATTGCAACATTTAACAGCACCACTATAATACACTATTCATAAAATATTTAGTGATTTATTTTGTATTGAAGTATATTATCATTATAATGCCCCAAAGAGCATTATAAATGAACTATTTTACTTTGCTTATTTTTTTGCAATAAATCCTTTTTATTAATTAGATTATTTATTTATTATCGTATAGAAATCCATACAATTAGAGTAATATGTCAAGGCTTTCTGTATTCTTCATTCAAACTAGAACCATGTTCTCGTCCTCATCTTTACATCTCTATCCCCATGTCCACTGACGACTGATCTCACTAATTGGATCAAAATGTAAGTTCATTATTTTCATTAGATCTTATTTCATAATTGTTAACCTATTAAGTGCTAGTCATCTAAAAGCTAACAAGTGATAACAGATTAATTGCAATAAGATCACAAACTAAACCTAAATTATTGATTTAGTTCATTCTTATTTTAAATTGAAGTTTCATGTTATAAAACTAATATGTAATTCTGAATGACTACATTTTACTGGATAACCTTATAAAAAATTGAACAAGGGAATAAAATACCCATACGAAGCAATCCTTTTAAGTTTAAATAGTTAAAACCCCTAAATTAATTTTGTGCGGAACTGAAATTAAGGCTAAATAACAAAGAACAACTTTGAGAAGAAGCTGTCTTCTTCGCAATGTAAAAAATTTGTGGCTTTACCGGAGGCGAGGAGTACGCTGATTCGAGAGTCCCTTCTTTAGTCAGAATCCATCTTCTTTGGGGATAAGCAGGAGTTGTGACTACCGCAGGGGTGTTAGTAGTCTGTCCCTGGACATCAGACTGCTGGAAAAGCACTTGCATCTGCTGAAGATTCCCAGTATTTTTGTCCGGAGTCAGAAACACCTAATCACAAAAATACGGGTCAAATTCCAGATTTACCGCACTCAAACCCAAAACAAACCTGTTGGGGTGTGAAGGAGACATCTTGTGTGTTGACCACTTGGACATTTTCGAGGTTCCCGGTCGAATTGACCACATAAAATTGCTGTGCCATTTTTTCCAAAGGAATTTTTTGCTTAAATTACATGGGTGTCAAAATGATGCCGATCCGACAGTTGCCGTATGACTTGAAATTTGAGAATTTTCCAAAAGCTAAAAACAATTGTAAATTTCCGAATAAAACCTAACTTTAACACTGCACTGCAATCGCCATTGTAAAAACTAGCACTTTAACTTCACCCATGCACAATTTAGAGCGCTAATGGCTTCGGATTTCATGGGAACAAGGCGAATTATTATTTATATTTTTGCACCAGATTTCAAAGCTGAGACAGCAAACTTGGGAAGTCTCTTTCGCGCACGTCAGTTTTTTAAATTTACGGCGGTTTCCAGCTGTCAAAACCTATATGGCATTTTTCCAACTGCACCAACACACACTCACTCCCTAGTGGGACCACTAGCCAACGGGCCAACATTTTGGCCAAAAACTCGGAAAATTCGCACTTTTCACGGCTCCCCAAGATCTCCCAAATGGGGTCCATTGTTAGAAACACTTATTTTAACGATTTGAGTCCGTTTCCCGCCAACGGACTTTGTATTTTGAATTTTCCACTTCAACTTCCAATCTCCGTTCGTACGAGGAAAACTTAACAGACAACTACAGTCAACATCTGATAATTGTTTACACTTACAATTTCGATATAAATTTGCGCATTATCGTAATTTTATACGACTGTTTGCATTCTCAGTGGAATTTCATGAGAGGAACTCAAAGAACAACTCTGACAGTGGTAAAAGTGGATTTAAACAATTGATTAAAACAAATGAGATACGAAGAAGGAAGGCTTCACTGTAGTGGTGTGTTATTGTGAGAATTCCAGAGCAAATTAGTCACTGTTTTTAGGTGATTTCTGGACAAGTTAAAATCTAATTTACCANATGAGAGGAACTCAAAGAACAACTCTAGAAGTGGTAAAAGTGAATTTAATCAATTGATTAAAACAAATGAGATACGAAGAAGGAAGGCTTCACTGTAGTGGTGTGTTATTGTGAGAATTCCAGAGCAAATTAGTCACTGTTTTTAGGTGATTTCTGGACAAGTTAAAATCTAATTTACCAAGTGAGGTAGTGGAAGACAGAGGGCAAAATGTTCTCCAGCGGACCCAATTACACCAAGCTGAAAACAAATCTCCGATTAGCCCTAAATCGGCTCAAGTTATTGGAAAAGAAGAAAACTGAGCTGACCCAAAAGGTGATTTATCCTTGAGATTACATTCCGTGGCATTAGTTTAAAGGCTAATTGGTCTTCAATGGCCAATTGGCCTTTGTTTTGCGCTATAAAATTGAAGGCAGAAGAATTCTATTACACGAAATTTATTCTTTAAATTAAATTCCAGGCGAGGAAGGAAATTGCTGATTATATCCAGGCAGGAAAGCCAGAACGGGCTCGAATTCGTGTGGAGCACATTATTCGAGAGGACTACTTGGTCGAGGCCATGGAAATAGTGGAAATGTACTGCGATTTGCTTCTGGCTCGGTTTGGAATCGTGACTCAAATGAAGGATTTAGATGACGGGATTGCGGAGGCTGTTTCCAGTCTCATTTGGGTTGCTCCTCGATTACAGGCAGATGTACAGGAACTAAAGGTGGTTGGGGAGATTTTAGCCGTGAAATACGGCAAGCCATTTGCCGAGGAACAGAGAGCAGCTACTGGAAATCACAGAGTGAGCGATAAATTGCTCCACAAAATGGCTATTCAAGCTCCTCCAAAGCTTCTGGTGGAGAAATATCTCATTGAGATTGCAAAGATCTATAATCTAGAGTATGAACCTGATCCACAGATCATGAAAGAAGACCATCCAGGTAAATTATTAGATTTGACAACCAAAGTGACTCATTTCTATGACTCATTATTTATTTTTATGTTTCAGATGGAGTTTTGATCGACCTGAGTAACAATTTGGACGGTCCTCAAGGAACCATTCCGCAACCGCCAGGCTTTATCAATTACCCAATGCCACCACCTCTACCGCAAATGCCTCAGCCGCCCACGCATCAACCTTTTCAATATCCGGTAAATTAATTCTGCTTTCATCTAACAAGCGGTTGTGCTCGCTTTCGCTCAACTAAATCTAAAGTTGATTATTATTTTTATTTTGCAAAATAGTTTGCTTAAACCAAAATATGTAGTATTTTGTAGATTTGTGATGCATGTTTATCAGTTATTAGATACATTTTTAAAGTAGAATTTTTTAGTCCGAATTGTATTATTTTCCATCAGTTATATTTGAAGGAAAAATTCTTTTTCCACAATTTTATGAGATATTACTTACATTTTTAAAGTAGTAGTTTTAATAACAATTGTATTATTACTATTATTGTATAATTCTTATACTATATTTGAAGAAAAAAACTTATGTCTACCACCATTTTTAAAAAAGAATTTTTGATTCTAATTGTATTATTTTATTTATTATTTTATTATATTTTTTTTTATTAATTACATTTGAAAAACTTATTTCAATCCAATTAAGTTCCGTTATTCCATGGTATTAGGTGGAACATTACCTAAACACGGTCAGATGGAAGGCCTAAATTCGACAATTTGTAATAAATATTTTACACATTTTTAGTTGCTAATTTTTAAATTTTCCTTTGGTATTTATTAAATAACTAAAATTATAAATAGAAAACCCATCCCTCTGATCGTGGTTCGAGTATGTTCTACCAGTAAATAGTCAATTTACTATGCCTATATTGTATTGTGTATGTGAGATATTAGACAAATGAAGCATTTTTCTTATTTAATCAATAGCACTGCAATATTAATAAATGGAATCTTTGGAAAATGTTAAAAAGCTATTTGTTTTCATAAAATTTATTCTTTGGAAATAGTTTTATTGTATTTTTATTCTTCATGGTTTTAAGCAGGGATGTTGCGAATAATTTCTTCCAATCCGCGGATGTGGATTTTTCAAGACTCACATTAGCGGTGCAGATGTATGAAATTTTATTTATTCAGATGAGAGTATTCGCAACGTCCCTGATTTTAAGTATGCTTTCGTTATTGGATGGTTTGTTTTATTTTGGTAACTTTTTATAAGTATAAAATTAGAGCAAATCACGAACATGACTTTACAACAATTAAAATTTGGTTTCTTAGAACATGAACAACAAAGGCAACTTTCCGGGGAATTTTCCGGGCAACTTTCCTGGACCAAGTGGAGGTGGTGGAGGAGGATTTGTAGCACCTGCTGCTTCATTTGCTTATAATATTCCCCCAAATCCACCACCGCCATCGACGTCATACTCTTCGGAAAAGAAGGATTTAAATATCAATTCAACATTCATTGGGGAGGAAGCTGGAGGAGAGAACAATATCAACAACGAAGCGAATTTGCCTCCGCCTTCATACGAGTCGTTGAGTCCAGATGATAATCTCCAAAACTCGACCAAACCGAAGCCACAGCCGAGATCCAAGATTCCCCCAGACATGGGATCTTCTTCTGGAATGCCTAATCTACCAAACGTTCCTTTGGATTTGCCTGATATCCCTGACGACGACAACAACAATGATGAAATCGATTTTGATGACCTGTCACGTCGCTTTGAGGAGCTGAAGAAACGAAAGTAAATGAAATGAATGAAATCCTACTAACGGAAATGTGTATTTTATTGTATTTTATTTCCAATGTTAAAATATGTCTTTTTTTAATAATAAATTACAAATAACAATTAAATTGGGGGAAATGGTGTTTTGCTGGTGAGACCTTAACATTACAAAGACCTAAAGAAAATATCGTCCAGTCATAACTCGCCGTTTTCCATTTTGACGAATATTTGACTGGACTCTGATTCCGATTTCTCCTCTTCGGATTCGGGAGCAGTTGCTGCCTTTTTGAGGTCGTTTCCTTTTATTGAGCTCGTCTCAGCTTTGTCGTCTAATTCAGGGATGTCGTCATCCTTATCAAAGGTTTCATCCAAAACGGAATCGTTGTCCAATCTGTTTTCTATCACCGTTTGGCGGTCAATAGATGTAGAAGAGTCATCATCGTTTAGAGAAACTGGGCTCTCTGTCTCTATTTGTCTACTATTGGGAGTTAGCTCTGCGCTTTCTGTTGAATTCGATAGAGAATCCTCTGAATTGTTTTGTGAAACTTCGTCAGCACTTTCTTTATCGTCCGTTTGAGAAGTTTGTTTTAAAGGAATGTCTTCAACTTTTGGGACTTCGTTGGTTTCTTGTTTAGGAGTTTGTACATCTTTTTCAGGGCCTGGTTTATCACGGTCATATTCGGGAATTGTGGTTTGACTTTTATTTTCTAAATTTGACTCAGTTATTGTATTTTCCTTTACAGGATTGTCCTCCTTTTCAATGCTATTTTCTTTATTATCTTCCTTTCCAGAAGAAATATTTACTGGAAAAGAAGAATTTTGCTTTTCTTCAATATTAGATTCCGTGTTTAGTGTGGAATTATTTTTTGAAGTCTCGTTTTCCTGAATAGTGTCCTTAATTTCTTTTACTGTTTCTTCAGTATTTTTATCAAGATCTTCATTGTCATTTGTAGAAGGTTTGCTCTCTAGAACTGATACCACATTTTTTTTTGTTGTTTCTTCTGTGTTTTTGTCAATATTGTCTTCATTTTTTAATTGGTCATTAATTGATTCTTCATTAATTTGGTTATTCTTATTATCAGTTGAATTACTCTGTCCATAGATTTTGTTGCTATCAACATCTTCCTTAGGACTTTCTTTAGTTTCGTCCTTATTATTTTGACTTAAATCTGAATTGGTTTCTTCATTCGAATTATCATTAAAGCTCTCTTCCTTTTCTGGATTTTCTTTTAAAGATTTTTTGTCGGAATTGATATCCTTCACTGTTATTTCATCAATTACTGGATTTGAAACATTTTCGCCATTAATTTGAATAGATTCATCTTTATCTTTTAGATTATCATTTATATTATCATTAAAAGCATCTTCCTTGACTAACTTTTCATCATTTAATGATTTTGAATCGTCCTGAGTATCCATTGTCATGTTTTCAACATTATCTTCTTCATTTTTTTCGTTTAATATTTCATTAATTTCACTGATGTCAATTCCATTATGGTGGGGATTTTCTTCTATTTTAGATTCTTCGTCATTTAAGGACTTAGGATCACTTTGAATTTCGTAAATTCCATCATCATTTTTATAAGAAATTTCTTCATTGTTTATGCTTTGGTCCTCATTTTGATTTAAGTTGTTTAGAGATTTTGACTCACTATCAACTTTGGGAATATTTTCTTTAGTTTTAGATAGTTTAGGACTTTCTGGCTTCATTGGGATTTCATCTTTTACGAGCTTTGACTCATTTTCAATGTTCGTACTTTCTTGAATGTTTTCTTCAACTCCTTTATCTGTGGCATTATTTTCAACAGTATCCTTATTATTCAAAGTAATTTCCTCATTTGCAGATTTCGATTCATTTTGTATTTCCAAATTTTCCGTATTGGTTCCATTTACTGTTGGCTTATCATCATCCTTTTCCAATTCGGATTCATAAATTGTGTCATTCGACAATGAGTCCGGCTGCTGGTCGGTATTTGGAACATGTGGAACTTCTAATGAATCCATTTCAATGTCTGAATCTTGGTCTGATTGATCTGCATTGGAGTTTTCTTCTTTAATATCTTGTTCATCAGAAGTTTTTGATTCTACCTTTGGGTTTTCCTGGATTGCAATTGGTGAATTTTTTGTCTCGATTTCATTTTCCTTTGATGATTCTAATTCTGGGATTACATTAGAATTAGGTTCTTTTGATTCTTCATATGAAAATTCTTTTTGGTTTACAGATTCTAGAGGTTTCTTGTCCAATATTTGCTCTTTATCGTCATTTTTATTTGGTTGATTCTCAGTCAGGTTAATAACTTCTTTGGTAATATTTTCCTCTGGGATTATATCTGGTGATTTCCTATCATTTGATTTATCATCTTCCTTTGGATTGGAATCGTTTTCATCAACATTTTTAATATCTTCCAATTCTTTTGGGTCATTATCAAAAGTTTCTTTTTCGTTTGAATTATCCTCAGGGTTATCTTCTAACTTTGGGATTTCATCTGAAAGTTTATTTGGTTGGATTTCGTTTGTGGTTATAGTTTCTTTGGTGATATTTTCCTCTGAAATAACATCCTGTGACTTCATATCATTCGATTGATTATCTTCCTTTGGATTGGAATCGTTTTTACCACCATTGGGGATATCTTTTAATCCATTTGAGTCATTATTGAAAGACACATTTTCGTTTTCAAACTCTTGAGATGTTTCTTCTATTTTTGAGCTTTCATCTGAAATTTTAGTCGGTTGATTTTCAGTTGTGCTTATAATGTCCTTTGTGACATTTTCCTCAATAACCATGTCTGGAGATTTTACTTCATTGGTTATGACATTATCCTTTAAATTAGACTCGTTTTGTTCTTCCTTTTTGTTGTCTTCGAATGGCTTCGATTCTAAATTTGAATTTTCCTTTTGGTTTTCAAATTCTTGTGGACTTCCATCCAATTTTGAATCTTCATCATTCTTATGATTTGGTTGATTTAGGGTTGGGCTTATTGTTTCTTTGGCGATGTTTTCCTCAATAACGATCTCTGGGGATTTTACTTCATTGGTTATGACATTATCCTTTAAATGAGACTCGTTTTGATCTTCCTTTTTGTTGTCTTCGAATGGTTTCGATTCTAAATTTGAAGTCTCCTTTTGGTTTTGAAGTTCTTGTGGACTTTCATCTAATTTTGAATCTTCATTATTCTTCTCATTTTGGGTTGGACTTATAATTTCTTNCATTATCCTTTAAATGAGACTCGTTTTGATCTTCCTTTTTGTTGTCTTCGAATGGTTTCGATTCTAAATTTGAAGTCTCCTTTTGGTTTTGAAGTTCTTGTGGACTTTCATCTAATTTTGAATCTTCATTATTCTTCTCATTTTGGGTTGGACTTATAATTTCTTTCTGGATATTTTCCTCAATAATAGCATCTGGAGATTTTATATCACTTGATTTAACATTGTCCTTTGAATTGGAATCGTCTACAATAGAATCTTTGTCATTTTCCTTAAAATTTTCTTCTGAATTGGAATCATCTACTTTACCTTGTGAGTTTGGTACATCTTCGGGTTTTTCAAGTTCTGTTGGCTTATCTTTTTCTGTTTCTTTTTGTAAAATTTTATCGTCCTCTCTTATTTGTTCCTCATCTTTGTTAATATCATTTGTGCTAACAACTTTATCTTCATTTTTTGATTCAACAGATTTCTGATTTGGGGATACTTCTACTTCAGTGGTATCTTCTGTTTCCTCTGGAGAAATTTTATCGTCTTGTCTTTTTTCTTGTTCATTTTTGTTAATATCATTTGAACTATCAATTTTATCTTCACCTTTTGATTCAACTTGTTCTGGTTTTGGGGATACTTCTTCTTTAGAGTTATCTTCTGTTTCCTTTGGAGAATTTATATCTTTCTCTCTTATTTCTTCTAGATCATTTGAGTTATCAGTTCTCGATACAATAGGTTCTTGATTTAAACTTGAGACATTTTCTTCTTTAGTAATATCATCATTATTATCTTTAGAAACTTCTTCTTTATTCATATTTTCAGGAGATGAAATTTTCAAATCCTTCTTTTCTGAATTATCAACTTCATCTGTTTCTTTTTTATTTTCGATATCCTCCTCTTTGTCTTTTAGAGTAGGTTCGATTATATCATTAGAATTGTTTTGCAAGGGTTCAGAGCTAGGAACTTTAACTTCATCATCATTGCTTCCTTTCTCCGTACTTTTGATCTCAAGACCTCCATTCTTTGATTCTATAATTTGTGAATCCTCGTCATTTTCTTTTTTATTATTAACATCTTGAGTACTTTCTATTTCGTCATCTTTCTGATTGTCGTTATTATTATTTGTGTTAACCTCTTCCTTTTTAATATTTTCAGGAGAAGTAATTCTTAGGTCTTCATTTTCTAATTTTTCAGTTGTAGCTAGTTCGACGTTCAATTTTATATCTTCTTTTTCATCAGACTCGTTTGATTTAAGGGAATCTTTGTCTGAAGTGTCATCATTTTGTGTTTCAGTGGCAGTATCATTTTTATCGTTTTCAATAAGTTCATTTTCTGGACTATCAAACCTTGACTCAAGTTTCGGTACAATTTCTGGAACTTCGGTGGTCTCTGAAACCGATGAACTTTCCTTCTTTTGTTCTTCATCGGAATTAGGCAATTTTTTATCATCAGAATCCTTGGTTTTCAATTTAGAATCAACCTCATCTTCATTATCTGATGAAGAGTGTTTTTCTTCTTTCTCTTGTTTGTCGTTGTCTTCAGGAATATTTAATTTATTATCATTGACATTCAAATCATTTCCATTTAACTTTTCTTCATTATTATTAGACTGTTTATCATTCTCATCATTTTCTTTAACATGAATTTCCTTCTCATCTGATTTGTCAATTGGGGAATTAGTTATTTCATTTTTATTTTCGTTGGGCTGTTTAAGATCACTTTCTTTTTGAATTATTTGATTCTCAATTTCATCTAGAATAGATTGTTTTACATCATTTTCCTTATCAATAGTTTTGTTATCATCAAAATGTTCGTCATCTTGAACCTTAGAATCTTTTATCTCTTCATTTTCAGTATCTTTTTCGTTATTTATATCGTCAATATCGTCATTTTCGATAACTTTCTCGAGACTAGTATTACTAGCATTTGAATCTTTCTTTTCAATGATTTCTTCATTGATTGGTTCTTGTTTGGTATCGACATTTTTAGATTCTGGTACTTCTTTATTAGAAGTTTCACCATTATTTGAAACCTCATCATCTTCCATTGCTTTTAAAAGGTCGTCTAAATTAGAAACTGAAGACAGTTCTTCATGTTTATTAATTTCATGCACATCTTTATCATCTTTTTCTGTAGTTCCTTTAAAAGGATCCGATTCAGAAGGTAATATTGTTTTACTCTCTACTAGATCCTCGGAAATATTTTCCTGTGCAACTGTTTGATCTTCTTGGATTTGATTATTTTGAATTATTTCACTGTCTTTCTTATCAATTGTTTCTGAAGGCAAATCATCCTTAGTTTCTTCATGATTATTAGAAGGGATTTCTTTTGTAATCTCTTGACTTTGATTGCTTTCTTGGGTTTCTTTAGGGGTATTAATTTCCGAAAGTAAATCAGTGTTACTTTCAACAACATTATCAGAAGAATCTTCCTTTGTGATGTCCTGATTTTCCGGATTAACTTCAACGTGTTTGATTTCCTTGTCATTTTCTTTATCAATATTTTCTTGGGTAATTTCCCCATCACTTTCTTTAACATCATTACTATCAACTTCGTCAGTTCCTTCATTTGATTCATCTTTGTCGGGATTATTAGTTTTCTGTTCAGAATTTCCATTTACTAGTTTGCTCTCCAATTGATTATTTTCAATTTCCTTTTCTACTTCTGGAGCATTCAACTTATCTCCATCAGTTTCGTCATTACCATCATTTTCAAATTCATCATCATCATATGTATCAATATTGCTTTCAATCATCATCACATCACATTCTTCCACCCCTTCGGGTTTAGATTCAGTCTTTTCCGTACCTGTATTATTTACATTTTCAGCCCCATCTTTATTATTATCTCCTGAGCTTTTCTCTTCATCTTCCTTATCTACATTACTATCTACAGATTTTGGTCGTTCGTCCTCGACCAAATCCAACTTTGTGTCTTCAATGTTATCTTCATCAGCTTCCATTTCATCCACTTCGATTTGGACTTTCTTCGGGATTAGTTCCACATTTATTGGTTTATCTTTGATATCGTCAGAGTTGTCTGTGGACTCTGTATTTTCTTCTGTGGATTCTGGATTTCCAGAAGCCTGTAACAGAATTGAATTGACCAACTCCGCAGCTTTTTCCTTAACATCTGGTTTTTCTTCTTGCTCAATTTCTTTATCAGATTCAAGAGACTGAACTTGGTCAATAGTTGACTGTTTGGACTCGATCATCTCGGCTTTGTCTTCAGTTACTTCTTGGTTGATATCTTTAGTTTCTTCTTCATTTGCAGGCACTTCTAGAATTTGTTGAGGTAAAACTGTACCTATATTTCTCTGAGTCATAAATCTGGGACTGGAGTCACTTTCTGTATCAAAGGCATCATCCTCGAAAAGGTTAATTTTTCCAGTTGTGGCTCGACTGTTTGCGCCAGACATTGCCACATACAATTCCGCTCTGTCTTGCAAAATCTCCTTGACAATTTCCTTTAGAAGCTCCCTTGAATCGATAATTTGACCCACTTCTTCGGCCACTTCTTTAGCTAGCCAAGGGGCTAATTGTTTCTTCAATTCCTCATGGTTCTCTGCCTGGCGAATGGACTTGATTGAGTTTAGAATGTTGGGTAAAAGCTCTGCAATGTAGCCCTGTAATATGTGGGCTGCAGATTCTCGTTTCTCTTTTCGGGGTTGTGCTGAATTATTTGGGCTGTCTTCTCCATTGTTTTCAACACCTGATACTTCAATTACGGCTTGAGCAATGCACTCATCTACGAGGTTTTTGAGCTCCTTTTCCATGTCAATTAGTTCGCCTTCCTCAACCTGGACACCAATGTCCTGTCCCGAGGTGGACGGAATGAAAGGCGGTGTCGGTGGACGCTCCAAATAAAGATCGGTCTGACACCCCACTTCCACGTCGTACGGGTTAACGACCAACTCCTCCAAATGCTTGTCAGTTTGAACCCGCTCGTTGCGACGTCCACGCAACGGAGGTGGACTCGTGCTGCCATTGTTCACCGCTCTCCTCGGGTACCGTGTCCTCTGCTGCTTCCTTCGCAGCAGCTGTCTCCGCTTCACCTCATTCTCCTTCCCGCCGTTGTTATCACTTTCGCCCTGAAAAAGTGAAATAAAACAATAAAGAATTACTTAAAATTATCAATATTCTCAAATACATTTGGACTCATTAGTAAGAGTACTTTGGAAAGTGATCTTATCTGCATAATAGTTTAATTCGAGGATAATATTGTTGCATGTAGTGTTTTTACGACCAAAAATTTGATTTTTTGTGTTGTGGCTTTTATGTGGGCCTTTTACAACCGAAACTAATTTCCATGCAGAACTTTTTATTCTTTTGGTTCAATGTTGTTCAATTAAAGTTTAATTATAGGTTAATTTATT
>JXOV01023547.1:345-11053 GCA_001014945.1 Clogmia albipunctata
TTTTCAGCGCGAAAAAAGTTTCCCCATTTGTGTATATCGATAACATTGCAAAATAATATTCATAGCGATTTATAAATAAGTAATGGCGCAAACAAATAAAATAAAATGGAAGGACTGACTGGATCCGTTTACAACTGGTCTAGGTGCTATTAATTGACTACTAATACACTGAAAACAAATAGTCAAGGAAAGTCTAACATCCGATGGTTGAGACTACCCCTAGTTCCGTACTGGTATATCGTGGGAAATATTATTTATTTATTTATTTTTATCTTTTAGAAAACTCATTTCATTCGTTATCTAGAACTTTACTCGTGTTTAATTATGGTACGTTTTCCCACACGTTGTTTAAATGACTATTAAAATAATTGAATTGAAATCAATATGTATTATTTCAAAATGGAGAAAAGTTGTTCCTTAAAGATTAAACAAACATGAAGTTCTACTACTTACTAATTCTTCAAAAAAAAAATTCCCAATTAGGCTAATCTATGGTGTTAATTTTTTAAATGTTAGAACATAAAATACACATTGTAAAATCTTCTACATATTGAATAACTTCTAAAAACCAACTATTCGCAAAAATATTATTTAATCATAAAAATAATAGGAATTAACTTTCATAGATTGCGCAAAAACTCACATGTTTGTGTTGGACAATTAAACACCAGTTAAAACTAGATAGAACCAAAAGTACTTTAATGGAAATTCTATCGTCATATTTTTATTACATTATGATGAGTTTCAATTGTTTGTTTAATTAACTGTTGAATAAATTTTAAATTATGTTTAAATTTTCTGAAATGAATAAAAATTTGTTAAAAATTATTATTTAACAAAACAAATAAACTTATTTAATCAAAATATTTATTAAATGATTTTGTAACAAATTTACTAAAAGAATCTATTTTCAGAGATAAAACGAGGACATTAATATTTCAACGACGACATTATCGTTAACAGCGCAATTATTATGAAAAATGATTATGTAATTGCCATATTGTGTTACTCTGCTATTACTCAAAATTGATTTTTCAATTAATAAATATTTCATTTCATAACAGGATAAAGAAAAGTATGTTTGGATCAATTTCGATCTAATTCCATTTAATATTACAAAACATACTTTCGCAACATTGTTTACGATGTACACATTTATAAATTATTTACACCATAAATAATTAATGTTTTATTAGAAGGACTAATGCAAAATGGCTTTAAGTAACAGACATTACTAAAATAACGAAATAGTTTTATAGAAAATAGAAAAGTAAAGCACAAAATTAGAAAAGCAAAGGTATTGTCAATTTTAATTACGAATTTCAAGCTATTTTAAAGTAATTGTTGAACAAATAATAATTATTTTAATTTTATTTTAACTTTTAAAAGGTATTCGAGAGGGCTATTTTAAAAGCAGGTTCAAATGTTGAGAAATAAATGTTATTTTTATTAAATGATGAATAACAAAGAAATCATAAAAATATCTGCAATGAAAACATTCAAAAATTTACATTTTTCCATTAAAATAAAAATAAAATTTTCAAGGTTCAAATATATATATATTTATATAATATATAAAATAAGAGTGTTTTGGTTTTTCTCGTCAGCTTCATTCGTGAAATTTTGATCATGCAAAAAGGAACGTTTCATGAGTATTTTTAACCCTAAACAATTCGAGACAATTTTGTAACCAAAGGTTATTCTCAAAAGAAAAATATTTTTTTATTAAAGGAAAATACCTTTTCACGAAGTTAATTTTTATTTTTCTAAATAATATTAATTAAAAACAAATTTACTTAACTTCTTAAAATTTCAATAGGCAAATAAAACTTCGCATTAGTGTTTTGTTCAGGATTGGGTTTGTTCTAATACTTGTTTCGACTTACTACATACTTGAATCTGTAATAAGTGCTCACCATGAAGAAGAGGCCAAATTTCATACAAATCAGTTGAAACATCATTTCATCTTTTCTTCTTTTATTAAATGTATTTTTGAGTGGATATTTCATACAAGTTTAATAATTCAATTCATACTGAATCATAATAACCAATGTTTTTCATTCACAGAATTGACAATTTGTACACATTTGTTTACAACCAAATGTCATTTTAAAAGCTCTGTTACAAATTTTATAATAATAAAACTGCGCGCCAATGTATAATTTGGTGCTTTTTCGTGTTCAGTGGGGACATAAATAATTTGTGAATTAAATCCCAACTCAACGACAAGAATTGTAAGTTGTCTATCAATTTGTGATACTGTTTGTAATTGATTTCGTTTTTAATTTGTATCATCAGTTTCCTATCCCAAATAAAGACTAAAACCGTAAAACCGGCTCTTTTTTATTGTTTGGAAGCGAAGGAGACAAACTTGTGAAACAAGGTGAGTCAAGAAGGGAGTATTTCGCAACATGCTCATTTGGTTTTCAAATTGAAATTCTGTCCTTAAAATACGACTGAAACAGGAAGCTGAGGATGTGTACTCAATAAAATAATAGCAATTATCAGATTTTCTAGTAAATCTTCTTTAAATTTGAGTTTAATATCTATCATGGCTTGTAAGTAAAGTATTTGGTTAATATCTTTATATCCTGAGTTTAAAAAATTGAAGTAGATCTAATAAAACATCTCCTATTTCAATATTTACTTGTAACATTTAATCATCATTATTATACATGTCAAAAACGAGTAAAAGGAGTCTTGCCATTTTGATATGTGTCAGTTTCAATGTCTCACTGACAAAATGAAATGCCAAAATCTAATGAAGCAATTAAAAGAATGACAAATTTTCATCTTATTTAAATATTTCAAAAATCAAAACATTTCAACAAATTCTCAATCACTTTGCGAATGGCATGACGAAGAAAAGTTCTAAAGCTTCCAATTCCCTAGTGTTATTTGAAATCCTCTTAATGTTTCCATGAAAATAACGTTTCGATTTGATAATGTTTCCATGTAATCTCTTGCACAAAATTTATCTTTATGGCCATGTTTGTTGTCATTATTTTAACATTCTATTGAAAACATTATTTATATAATACAAATGAAACACTCATTTTAACAAGCTTTAATGCTAGCACACATTGAATTACCTAACATGACGGCCATTAATTATTTAAAATATTAAAATAAAGCGTCTAAAATTTATCCAACAAATTCAGCAAAATAAGGAAAATTGAAAAATCTAATAAAGTCAAGTTAATTCATTCGAATAAAATATTTATATACAAAAACCTACATAATGTAGCAAATAATATCAGCTAAAGAGGATAATAATTTGCATTGTTTATTAGAGGATGTCGAGCCCGGAAGGTAAAAGCAAAATTTTGTATAACAACATGGGGAGGATGTAAATAATATTGTGCAGGGAAGTTTCCAAGTGTACATGGAGGGTCTCGAATAACAGAGAATTACCAGCTGAGCAAATTCTCCTCAAGTATTAAACGAGTTTAGCAAACCCTCAAATCAAATCCCCAAAAAGTAAATAAACTTTTAACAAAAATAGGAAATGGGGAATACCATTTTATAACATTTAAAATAGAAAAAAAACCTATCAATCACATTCACTAACAGAACCATTCTTTAGAGAAATTTGCTTTATAAAAAATGCCCATACAAAATGTCAATATTTAGAATTACATATATAGAATCAATCCCCTTGTAACAAGTCGTAATATTCTACATTGGGTTAATTTTGAATAACTATAAATACTAAAAGAAAGCTCACACCAATGCAGTATCAATGTCTTCTATTCTTTTGTTCTCTGTATCCAATACGGTAGGCGAATACTAAATGGAAGATTCTGTTTACAATTGACCAATGCAATTGTGATTTCAAAGGGGGTTGTTGTTAAATTAAGAAATCAAACTCACAATAGATTGAACAGGGTTTTTCTCCAATGGTAGGTTGAGCACAGAATCCGCTCGGGAATTATAGCCCTTATTCATATATAAATATGTGAATAAGATAATTGTAACGATGCACGATATCGTATCGCCGGGTGTATGGTGGACAGCCATACGCCCCTCCTCTTAGGTCGCCTTAGTTCTCCCTGCCTAACGCAATGTCTGGCTCTAATTAACTTGTTGCTATCGATAATGTATTGCAATGCAATGATTCCTATAAAAGTACTTCAGAATTATGTGATAGGATAACAGTGCTTATTAGATCCGCCATTCAGCACCGCACACTAGGGCAGTAGAGATCTGAATGCTTTAGAAGAGGGGATTATTGTTAGTTATATGTACAGTTANGGTCGCCTTAGTTCTCCCTGCCTAACGCAATGTCTGGCTCTAATTAACTTGTTGCTATCGATAATGTATTGCAATGCAATGATTCCTATAAAAGTACTTCAGAATTATGTGATAGGATAACAGTGCTTATTAGATCCGCCATTCAGCACCGCACACTAGGGCAGTAGAGATCTGAATGCTTTAGAAGAGGGGATTATTGTTAGTTATATGTACAGTTAGTTTGGATTGTTATTTGTAACCTACTTTCGTTTTCTTCAATGACTTTTTCAAATAATTTAAACAATATTTAAATATTATTTTAAACAAAATTAATGTTGTTATTCAAAATTATAAAACCACATCCAAATCTTAGAAATAAATCAAATTAATTATAAAAATGAAAAATGTCGTTCGTGGTTCTGGGAATCGAATAATAGGATATTAATGAATAACATTGACTTTAGCCCTAGGTCAAAATAAAGAGTTAAATCTCCAAGAAATTAATTCAAAACATGATATTCTAAAACAATAATGAATCACAATTAATAAATCTTCATTTCGATGGAAATTTTCATAAATAATCTCGATTTATATCATACGGGCTACTGACTGGATCCGATTCCAAATACCTTCATAATCGGATTTCAAAGAAATCACTCTTACTCGTTTGCTCTCAACTATAATAATTCCAAATCATCAGAGCTCGGGGTTCTGTGAGAATAAATCTTAAGCCCAGAGCACAAGACAAATAATCGCCGACGCAATTCCCATCAATTGTGGTCACAGATATAAATCATTGTCATCGGATCAATTAAAACAAATAGATTAATTAAAGAAATAATCTAAATTAAAACAGTAAGTGAATTTCAAAATAGAGAAGTTTATCTGTTTGAGATTCAAAGTAAATACGTGTACACACAGATAAGAATCTCGGATTATGGATATTTTTAGATAATTCCACAAGATTGTGTGTTTAACGTGAACATATGCATACAAATTTGTAAACCCTTGGATTAACTTATAGTGTTTTACGATATTATTTTGCACTATTATTCTATTTTTCTAATTTTTGTAATGTGTTAGTGATTTATACAAGAAGGTCGATAAGTAACACAGTGTTTTCTACAAGAATTTTTAAATATTTTGAAAAGCAATAATTGTTGCCCCTATCTACAATCACTTGCTTGAAGGGAGATCAGATGGGTTTTTGTCCGACAATGTTCGATCATTTTCCAAGTATTTAAACACTTCTTAATAAATTTATGCATCTGTCGATGTGTTAACGCATCCGGCTGCCTCTTCGGAGTCAAGGGTTCGATCCCTGGGCGGATAGGATCGACTGGGTCCTTTTTCAACTGGTCTAGGTGCTATTAATTGACTAATAATACACTGAAAACAAAAGTTACCGAAATGTCGCAAAACCCGTTGGTTGAGGTTGCGACCCCCCATGTTCCTTACAGGAATTGAAAGGGAAAAATTTATTTTTTTTTAAATAAATTTATGCATTTTTGTTGCCTAAAATTGATATAGCACTAGTGCTTTTTCTTTAGTATTCAAGTTTATTCAAATTTATATTAAACACGTGTCTTTGATTATATGTTTTTTCAACTATAATAGTTTTTTTTACAAAATTTTATACAATTCGTACTTTTATTTGCTAATTATTTACAAAATATGAAGTAATGAAAAAAACAACACAGCACTAAATTAAAGTCTAAACACATACAATTACAGATAGTATCTGTCAAGCGAATAGAACTTCCATTCTAAATTTTTCGATATTTCTATGATATAGAGTATAATGCACAGTACTAATAATATTCACTTGATAACAATAAAATTTTAAACCACATTTACAAACCAGAACCAAAATTTAAGAAAAACTTTACGTTTGGGCATTAATGAGGAAAAAATTAAATTGATTAAGTCTTCTCAAATTCGGAAACAAGATCACAGAACAAAATTATTTTGCTTTCAAGCTACTAAGATCTAAAACTATAATTTTTAGTAAATAATTATTATCACAAAGTACTGCATAATTAAACAGGATGGAATTATGAGAGACAAAAATATACATATAGTGTTTTCAAAAGAAACCTAGTTTTAAATGATGTCTATTCTTATCGTCCTTGTTGTATAAATAACTATTTTAGGGAAATCAATCATTGTGGTCACACATAAAGAAAAGGAGAACGACTTTGTCGGAACAAATATACCATAAACAAAATGCGTAAAAAATTAATTGAATATTAGTATTTTGTAAATATTAAAATGGGTATTATTCTCCCTATCATTAGAGACAGAATATTTTATTAGCAATTTTATCATTACATAACTTTACACAACTAACTTGGAAACTACTTACTGAATTTTATTACAAACCTCATTAAATTTATTACAGTGATAAGCATTCGATTAATGAACTGTGAACAGTAATAGATTTATGGACTCAAAATCAATCAATAATGAAGATAGAGGAAAGAATTTAAAATAGAATGTAGTCAGCAAATATCAAAACTAAAAGAACAAAATCATATAAAATGTAACAAAGCAATAAAATTAAGGTATTAACAGAGAAAATTTGTTAAATAATCAAATCAATTATCATTTTAATTGATTGATTGCCTAAAACTTTCATCACCCAAAAAGCTTTACCGAAAATAAGTAAGAAAAACATTTCCCAGAAATGGTTGATCTTTTATCTAACAGAAAAAGAAGATAACAGAAAGAGAAATGGATTCGGCTTTTAATTTAGCCAAAAGAATCTTCAAGTGAAATTTATGGAGCTTCATTAAAAATTAATCAAATTATTCGTAATTCAGTTTGACTTGTCTCTCTAAGATTCTCTACAATTTTTTTTGTTGTTTCAACTAAAGTTGATTAATTTATCATGGAACGAAATTTAAATTCATTAGGGCGTTTAATAAGCTTAAAACTTTTAGATAATATAGTGTACTTAAGGAGTGGCTACGATTTTGGTGTAATGGACCCATGAAAAGTTTTCTCAATTTATAGGATTTGAAGGATTGCAATTAAATTTCCATTAGGTGGAAGGAAATGAGCACCTGAAGAAGCATTAGATGGCGATATACTGTTGCCCCATCATCTGTTCTGGGCACACCACTGCGCCTCGGCTAAACAATTAGACGACAACGATGAGAGTAAATGTACGAAATTGCAAAATTAATTTCATCGTTTCTGCTTCGTTGCAGCAAAGCCTTAATTGGTTGAGCTGGCTCTGTGGAGCAAAAGAGGGGAAGAAGAGTGAGTGGAGTGGAATAGGAGAAGGCCACATTGTGCACGACGATGAGACGGACACAAAGGCACCATCATCAGATAAACAGCAATTACGAATTACTCATCAAAAGGTTTCCCACAAAACGTGGAGAAGAGAAGAACATTCAACACACTAATCTCAGCAAGCATTTGAATCACGAATCTCTAATAAATAAATAGAAGAAGAACAGTAGAAAAAAATGATGATGATCAAAGTAGGTGAGACGACAAATGTCAACTTGCAAAATAATATATTGAGAGTTCATTTCGCAAATTAGCAGGTAATTTTAATGGGATAATAATAGTAAAAGTTGTACAATCTCCCCGTCTCTCACGCCTAAAGAAGGATTTAGGGGTTTACCTGAGCAGAAATTGGTTCCCAGGAGGAGGAAGAGCAGCTTATGGAAAGTAATCCCTTTGTTGGTATTGGTGTGTGTAGGCCCTTTAAATGGGAATTTTTTCGCACAGATTCCACTTTACCACCTCTTCCACTTGATATTTCACTTCTATTTACTATTACCACTCTTTCTTTTTTACTCACTTTCGTACAAGTGAATTAGTAATTTCACTTTTCGATGGAAATGCCCCTTTAGCGTAACCAGAAAAATAAGCCAAGAAACGAAAAAAACAAATTCCACTACTATTCTCTCACAGCGCGCTTACTATATTGCCAAGAATTTTACTCCAGATTAATGATTCCACTCCACTTGTTTTCTACTTTATTTTTTTTATATTATTTTTCGCCTCACAAAAACACCACTGCTTTTATTGAAAACACCTCACCCCACTTCAGGTTCAGGTTATCTGACTCTCTGTGAGTAATAATATTCCGTGTGTCGTAGTCGTCGCTTCCTGTGTGTATTTTTTTGTATTCTCGACACAAAACAAAAAAAAAGTCGACGATGATGATGATTAAAATTCCTCAAAACATGGAATTTTTCCGATTCCTATTTTCAATGGCGAGGATTCTGTTCATCGGCAAGGAGCACTTGATTAATGGTGTGGTGTGTGCGGTTTATTCCCAAAGGGTGGATTCTCACTTTTTGACTCACCGGAATTCACAGAAAACACGACACTTTTTCACACGTTTTGCTCCCGAGACTTTTCTTCTTCTTAGTCCCTCTAATTCGAAAAGAATCGAGATTGTTATCAACGCTGTTTGCGATCCGGTTACTGCGCGGTATTTTAAGTTTTCGCGATATCTGTTATCAGAAGAACGTTGGTTGTGTTGTTCACAAAAGTAAATATAGGTAGTAATTCATTTTCTACACAATTCTTTTGAATCTTTGAAAAATTGCCGGTAAAGAGGAATTTGCACAAGGGAAAGAGACAGAAAACTTTCTGATTGAACTTCAGCTATTGGAGAAAAGAAAACAACCTTATGGAAAATTCTAAAGGAGTAAGAGAATAAGTCTTAATAAAACCCTGACTAGAGTAAAAGAGACCAATAGCAATTTGTTTACAGTACAGAAATCATAATGCTATTTTCTGTATAAACACAAAAGACCAATAGTTGAGAAGCCCTGGTGAGTTCTCATTAAAACACGTTATTTGTCAACACACGTGTTGTTTGTTTTGGAAATAAAAAGTCGGCATTTTATCGAAAATGGTGAAAAAGAAGATTGATAACCGGATTCGGGTGATGATCGAGAATGGCGTGAAGCTGAATTACCGGACCATGTTTATAATCATTGGCGACAAAGCCAGAGATCAGGTAATTTGATTTATTTTCTTAAAAATGGTTTTTTGATTTTTACCTTTCCGATTTAGGTTCCAATTCTGTATGACATGATGACCAAGTCCTCTGTCAAGCAAAGGCCGACAGTGTTGTGGTGCTATAAGACCAAAGACGAAGCCATTTCGAATCATGGGAAGAAGAGAGCAAAGAAAATTCAGAGCGGAAAAGTCGATTTGAATGAAAGTGACTTGTTTGATGTTTTTCGAGTGTCTACTACGATCCATGGGCGTTATTACAGTGACACTCATACGGTTTTAGGGAGAACTTATGGAGTTTGTGTTCTGCAGGATTTTGAGGCTATTACGCCCAATCTCTTAGCCAGAACCGTAGAAACGGTTGAAGGAGGGGGGATGATTATCCTTTTGTTGAAGAATATCACCAGTTTAAAGCAGATTTACACAATGAGCATGGATGTTCACAAGAGATACAGGACTGAGGCCCATCAAAACGTCTCATGTCGCTTCAATGAACGCTTAATTCTCTCCCTGGCTGATAACAAGAGGTGTTTAATCATGAATGACGATCTGACTATCCTCCCATTCAGCTCCAAAACTGCAAACATTGTCCCAGTCGATGTTTCAATGGAGACGACTAAACCTCCAAACTATGAATCCCTTTTGGAGTTAAAGGAAAACCTCAGAGACACTCCTCCGGCTGGTCCGTTGGTAGCTCTCTGCAAAACCTACTGTCAAGCCAAAGCTGTGGCTCAGTTCATTGACGCGCTCGCCGAAAAGCAAATCAAGTAAGAGTTTTTTTTAAATTTTAATCTGTTTTTCTATATGTTAAATATTCAAATTAACGAGGCCACAGTGCAACTGTCTCTACTTGCAATAATCCAGCCTGATACTACAAACATCTTATCACAAAAAATATCAAACCAACTTATAAACTAATCCATAATAGAACAAAAATCTATTTTCATAATCAAGGGCTGTTTCAAAAGAAGATTGAAGCATATGCTGCATGCCTTAATAATTCTCTAAGCATACTAAGTTTTATAATATCCCTAAAATGGTAAATTCAACACCTTTAGATTACAATTTGTTTAGCATTTATAAAACGTATTTGAAGGACCCAGTTTCCGTCTATCGGAAGGGTGTGAATTTCTTATAGAGTTCATACGCTTCTGGAGCTCATCAATCTCACATCTTATTGCTTATAAACAAAAAATTCACTATGTTTCACCCTTTTACGACAGGTGTCTTCGATTAAATTTTAGTTAATATCTCGGAGTGTATCAATCTGATCTCATTTTTTTTGCCACAAAGAAAGGTCTTATCACTGGCCGTCGTCTGGATTATAAAACAAAAGTTTAGATTTGTTGCAAATAATTAAAAACGGCATGCGAATTTTCCCCATACAGAAATATCATTTCATCCTTTCATCCAATTTTTTTTGTTTTCAAATAAAGTTATAATGGCTATCTAAATCTGTGCTCATTTTGCATTGTGGATGATAATT
>JXOV01023561.1:263-14813 GCA_001014945.1 Clogmia albipunctata
ACCTAGTTTTTTGTTTTATAGTGCAGACGATGGCCAATGATGAAACCTTTCTTCGTTCCAAAACAAATTGAGATCAGATTGATACACTCCGAGATATTAACTAAAATTTAATCGAAGACCCCTGTCGTAAAAGGATGAAACGCAGTGTACGTATATCCAAATATCAGTAGGTATTAATGTTTCCCAATAGAAAAAATGCGTTGCTTTCGATTTATTCGAAACTGGGTTAAATTTAAATCGATAATGCTCAAAACCGTTCAAATTTTATTTTGAATATTCAATGTATTTAATAAACACATTTCGAATGAGAAAGCAAATTATTAATTTGGTTATATAATATAACAGATAAACTCTTTTTAATGTATAAAATATCGCATAACAAATTAGTAGATATTTAAATAATTGTTAAATAATTGATTTGTAGATCATTAAAACCAATAATCAAAGCTAAAAAATGATAGAAATTTCAAACATTCACTTAAACACGATGTACTTAGTACTTTTATTGAAAAAAGAAATATCATGTAAACACGATATAAAACCGATCGCAAAAAGGAGAAAAAGAGTGATACATGAGAAAAATCGATTGATCGTTGTGGTTTAAAGAGAATTATTATGCGCAATCTTATATGGTGGCATGTTAAATTCTTGTAATTATGGTCCCACAAGAGAGTTAAAGTTACGCATTAACAGGAAAACAAACACACGGCATGGACCAATTTGATTGATTGGAACATTTCGCTCGTGTTTCACGTTTATTATTATTGGATTTGTTTTTTTTCTGCCATATTCTTTGAACGTTAAAGCCCAGAATAAGGTAAGTGGTGCTTTTAAAACGGTAATAAGTCAATCAAAATTATGGTAAAATAGCACTGTTCACCTTTGATTGTGCCACCATTAGCAGTGGTGTGTTTGGGGATTGGAAAAGGTTCACGCTGGTTCTGAAATGGCGAGATCCCATAAACCTAAGTAGGCGTGCAAAATGGGAGTTTCTTATTGAGATATCCGATTAGTTTATCAGAAGGTAGTAGGCGACTGCGTAAAAAGTGACGCTTACTACGATCACCGAAATAAAAACGCTCAAAGCGGATAAATCTTGTTCTGGACAATAAAAATCAATTTCGTTGGAAAACGGTTCCGCAATATTTTTTTGCTATGCTTTTTTAAAGTTTTGTTGGGTCTAGAAAAGCATTAGTCGTGTCCCATTGATACCGTTTTGCCAATGCCCAGTCTTTACTGTTCACAAGAGCGCGCAACCTAATGATAAAATCGTGCTGGACGCTATTAAAGCTTGCATTTTTGCGGTCCGCAATCCATTACACTGCCCCAGCTGCCCATTACAATGATCAATTGTAAATCAAGCGGTGTTCCGCCCGACTGTTAACAACTCATTACGCCCGTTTCTGCATACCGTCATCCGCGATTATTGTCTTTTAGCACTCTCGAGAGCCAGAGCACAATTCTATTTCTTTGAGGCACACGCCGACGCCAACCCAGTTGCACAATGGTAAAACTTATTTCCGTATTCCCTAAAAGCAAATATTGTCAATATAAAGCCATAAAATTTAATCAATAAATACATAACTCAACAACGTTTTGTAAAAGTATGATAATATTCGAAATATTTTGGTAATTACGCTTCAAATTTAATATTTATTAGCTAAAACAACACATTAACAAATCTATATAATGGATCTTATCGTTGAAATTACAAAAATCAATTAACACACGTAAGTAAATTAAGAGACGATTTAAATCTACATATCGAATTATGATGAAATGTCGAATATAATAAGTTAATTTTGCATTAGTTATGGAAAACCAATTATAAATTTATTATGCATTATCATTGGGAAGAAATAGTTAAGATAACATAATTATGTTGAATAATTTACGGAAATATCAAGTGGGTTATCAATTGGCTGAATGTTTTCCCACTGATTTCTTTGCATCTAGGTGTTGTGAAACCTAAAAAATACTCCAAAATTTCTTTAACCTAAAAAAGTAATTTTTAATTATAAATTATTTTTGTTTTTTAAATGTACAGGACATACCTTAAATAAAGTTTTTTTCGTTTTGGTTTAGATATCGTGAGACGCAGTTCCAGTTATAGTTTGACAAAGAGAACGTTTTGGTTTATTGTACCGATATTGAAGGTTTGATCTAAGTAAAAGTTCATAGACCCCCCGGTAGAATTGACCACTCGTATTTTCATATAGTTTCAAAAAAATAAAATCAGAATAAAGCAGTATAATACACAATGAATATTCTTGTGCCTTCATTCCTGCTGGCCATTCCGTACATCTTAATGATCATAGAATTGGTAATGCAACTAAAAATATTATGATGGGTGAAGGAGGAATGTGATTTGCCTATAAAAGTACCATTTAATAATTTAAGACAATAATAAGAAAACAAAAATCATCCAAAGAAGACCAGAAAAGATTCTATACTACGATAGACTACTGCTGAACTCTTCAGAGAGACCTTTACAGGGTGTACAGCTTTAACTGTCGAACAACTAAGTGGTATCGTCAATACTATTTGTTCGAATGAAACAAGTTTTCAAAGCTTGAGACAGAAGAGATAAACCGGATCTTTCTATAATGCTAGTAATTTGCAACCACTCATTCTTCGTAGTATGTGTGTTCTGTTTCGATGGCAAAAACCGCTCAATAAATAAGCTTTATACTCGTATAGAATCATTTGTTCATGATGCTAAACACATTATAACAAATAATGTTTCGTAATGAACATCATTTGTCAATTGTAACAGATTGGCATATTTGAAAACCTAGATTACTTAAAATCATTTGGTTGGTAATAGTTGTTGTGTCGTTGTCGTCGAAGATGAATAAATTTTAAATATAATTTAAAAATTAAATGAAGTTTAAAATTAAAAGTGCTCAAAAGATTCTACTTTGTAATTAGTTTTCTTATTAAACAATTAATAATAGATTTATAATAAAAATATATTTTGGGTAGAATATTATATTTTATTAATAAAATATTTGTCCTATTGCGCACTTTCTGCACCCGCACAATCCATTATGTTGCAGAATTCACCTGAATTATGTTTATCAACGACCGTTATGCAACGAATGCACAGAGAACCGAGATTGGTGGACATTATCAAGAGGCAGGCATTGAAAGTAGGAAGTGGGTATGGATCACAAAAAAATAAACATTAATTGACCACAAGCAGTTTGAATCCAGTCCCATTAAACAATATAATTTATTTGGTTGCATTGTTGAATGAATACTGCACTTTTCTGATTGTGAAAGGGATGCTGTAATCCGCGGTCATTAACTAAGGACCACTAATAGAATAAATCACAGTTGTAGATTAGAGCATTTGAACAAAACAACGGACAATGGTAACAGTTAAAATAATGTTCATTTCAACTCTAATTAAAAGAATGCGAATTATTTACAACTTCTTTTCTTTTATTGCTTTTCAGTGAACTACTATATTATTGTATTCGGTTTTTGTAAGATCGATTGTTTTAAGTAATGAACCAAATGGCGCCATAAAAACAGTAGAAGTAGTAAAAGAATCTAAATTTACAAGGCAATTGTTAAAATTTTATTATTAGTTATTCGATAAACATGTACGAGAACGAGTATGTCAGAAATCAAGTTGTATAAGGTTTTTAACGATAAGATTTACAATCTTTTAGAATTTTATTTGTTTTTAAAAATAGAACAATTTTTCCTCACGTTGTTTAAATATTTATTTGCGTATGAGTTTCATAGGTACAAGTCAGTAATCAGCCATTTGGGAAAGGCGTCAGAGTCACTTGAAGAAAAACAAAGGTCTGGTTTATATCCCAGTTGTTGTTGTTGCCAATTACTAAATGGAGAGGGTTCTCCTAGCCATAGGTATAAGTGATTGGTTGTTTAAATAATAATGGAATTAATTTTAATTGTACAGCTATTATGAATAAAAATTGGTGAGATCGCAATATATAGCAAATGGCCCAAATGGAATCGGTAGATGGGAAATTTTTACAAGTATATCTCTTAAATGTTTTCATTCCAATCCACGAGCTAACCCAATGATCGTTGAATCACAAATTGACTTTATTGATGACCTTATGTTTAGAAAATCATTAACAAAATATAGGGCAACATAGTTTGAAAAAATAGCCAAATAAAAAAATGGAATGGAATGTCGAATACTTAATTTTTGTTATTGAGATATAACAGATAAGTCAATTTTAATTGTTGTATAAAAATAATCTTTTCATTAAAAAAATACTTTTAAATGAATAAATTATTCAGGTAATATAACAAAATCTGCCTTTATAGTCGAGTGGTAACATATTCTGGGGCTGGTCTTTTCTCTTTCCAAATAACATGTTTATCCTCCCTCTTCATCCATTCCCACCTATCAACTTTTCTTTAATTACGGTGCACATAAGTTTCTATGTTGTGTATATAAAACAAATTGTTAAAAAGTATTTGTGCAATTCCGTATCGAAAAGTAGACTTTACTTAACGTAAATTGGTTCTGTAACGGTTTACTTTTCTGCACGGAGTGCTGAAATAATTCATAATTTGTACGCAAATTGTCACCAATTTAATGAAATTACATATTGCTGTCATAATCAAATCTCTACACATTATTATTGAAATATTTTAAGTTGAGAATTTCATTGTGAATTGTTGTTGCACAATTTGAAGAAACCGTTGTGTCTTACTTGTCACCAATTTAATGAAATTACATGTTGTTGTCAAACCAAATTTATTATTTAAATATGAAAATTTGGTTCCAAAATTGAAAAAAACCGTTACGATTTCGTACACATGTGAAATCGGTTATTACAGCACTCATTTACATGGTAAATTCGTACAGTAATAACCTCTATTTCACCACTTGTATCGAATTATACTAAAAAAATATAGATTTGATGAATTATTGAAATAGGTAATGGAGGTAAAAATAGAATTATATGGTCGGATTAACTGAATTTGTTTACAACCGGTCTAGGTGCTACTAATTGACAAATAATACACTGATGGAGATAAAAAGTCAAATCCCGTTGGTTCATGTTTAGACTACTCAGGTATTAAAAGGAAAATTATATTTTTTTGAAAGCTATCTATGCGAAAAGAAAAATTTCTCTCCTTATTTGCAAAGAACTATCAACAAGAGTTAGTTATTTAAACAACTAGGATTATAAGATGAGACATTATTTAAAGTATTTTTAGCTTATCGGCCGTGTTTTCTATAACACTTTAATCAGTTTGAACAAAATAACACAAAATTCTTTAAAAATTATTTTTTTTAAAAACTCTTTTCAACAATTTTTATTCTTGTTTTATTTCTGCAATGAGGAACGAAATTATCGTTTATATGAATTTTATCGGTATGATATGAAGTCTTTTACGGAAAACACACTTTAATTATAAAGAATTCTTAAAAATTATTGTGCTATAAAAATGTCATGGATAGAAGAAATATTTGTACCATAATTTCAATTTTATGCATCCAAAATGGGTTAAACGTTTAATATGAAATCAGATTAAAATTAGACAGAAGTAAATGGATGACCAAAATAATAAACATCATAAAATGGGTTGACTCCAGCCAAAGAGTGAAGTAGGATAAAAAGCAACCAGTTCCAATTACTTATAATGAGTAAAAATAATTGTAATTTTATCGTCATTATCACATTGCTGCTCCACCTCCGAACGGATAATTGGTAATTGGTCTGTGCGATAATTATCCATGGCTCGGATTGAGCTGTGAACACAAATTGGTTACGCATCGAGTCCAGGGATCTGTGCGCTTAAGAAACAGAAACATGATAGCAAAGTGTAGTTTTAGGTTAGGATTGCTTTTATTGGAGTCCGTCCGTCAAATGGTCAATTATATAACCTCCAAGAGAGTCTCTCTTGTGACGTAAATTAAACGGAACGTAAATAAATAAATTGTTGAATGGCGAGTAAATGGCAAAATAGTCATTTTGCCGCAATTATTATCATTATATTAAATTCACATTAAAAACGAGACGGTCTTAAACGATCCATTTTTCGGACCGCGTCTCTCTCAGGCTTTTATAAGTTGGAAGTCGTCGTCGGGTAAGAGGGCTGCTGATATGATCGGCAGACTGAAAACGAAACTATTCCGATTCGAAAGTAGAAAAATATGATGTGTGAGAGTTATTAAACCAAATTGAATTATTTTATTAAAAGATAGTCATTTTAAGTATTTAGGCAAATGGTCAGCACGCTTTAATTTAATAACTGGTCCACGCTTTTCAACAAATGCCGAACTCATGTTTTGCGTTGTCTTTTTTTATTATCGTTCGCCTAATTTGCAAACATTTTAGCCATAATTGCGACTATGTGAGTCTGCACTTTAATAGGTAGTGAGCGGTTTTTATTACTTTACCGATTGTTTTTCACCTTCAGTGGAATATTAATTCTTAAATTAGATGCATCAAGTGCACTATGGTTTGCTATATAATAGAATCGTCTATTATAAAAAATGACAAATCTAAAGCTATAACTTGTATACTGGAAATGAATTATGTTTTTTTTAGCTAAGTGGAAGATTGCTCAAGCTACTTGTACTACATGAATCCTAAACAGGACTAAAATCTATAGGATTGTCATGTTATAAAACTAAAAATTATTGTTGATGACAAAAAACTACATTTTTACAAAATTTTAAATTTTAAATTTCAAATCAATAGAGCACTACATTGCCACAGGAAAGAGTTTAGCTCCCCAATTTTATCCATAAGCTTAAAGTTGCTTATTTATAAAACGGTACCAAGAAAAGTGCCCAGTTATGGTGCTGAGACATGGAGTTTCTCAAAATCGAACGAAACTCGGCTGGCCGTCTTTGAAAGGGGAGTATTCCGTAGATTTTTTGGTCGTGTTTGTGAGAATGGAGTTTTGAGAAGAAGATACAATCACGAACGGTATCAACTTTATAAGGATACACCGGTGATGCGTTCATCAAAGCAAGAATACTAGAATGAGATGGACATGTGGTTCGAATGCCAGATCGTGCGCTAAGAAGAGTTTTTGCAGTGGATCAAGCAGACAGGGGCGACCGCGCCTCAGATGGGGACCAGGATTCAAGATAGCTGGGAGTCCACAATTGGAGAAGCGTAGCTATGAATAGAAACGACTGGAAGCAAATTGTTGCGAAGGCCAAGACCCGGACCCGGGTTGTGTTGATGATGAAATCTCAAATCCTATCATTGTAATTGATCCAAATCCAATAGCTTTTCTGTTGTTAACGACAACCTATTTCTGAAACATTAACTTTTTCGTGAGTTTCTAAAATTCTAAGATATTTCTATTCAATTTTATTTTTAATCCTCCAATAAAATTCATTCCATTCACAATAAAAAATACATTAATATTTTCTTAGTTATTAAGATAAATTTCATAGAACTTAATTGGTTGGAATGTTATACACCTACTATGTAGGTAGTATTGTCTTTATAGTTGTTTTAATTTATTCATGAAAAATTGATAAAATGTAATATCTTCCAAATAGAAAATCTTCAGATTTTTGGCTAAGAATCGTTTTGATATCTATATATAAATCGACTAAGAACAATTAATAAAATATAAAGATTCTTATCAAATATATTGGCTGGACTGGGTTGGAGGATGTGGAATTTTTATTTGTAAATCCAAATATCTAAAGTGTAAGACGAGATTTGTTTTATTTTATATATAAAAACAAATAAATTAAAAGGTTTACAGTGGTTAAAAATTACATGTAACTTACAATGTTACAATAAACATTGGCAATAAGGTTGGACAGATTTTAACTGTTTTTGTAAGTGTTTGATGGATATTATCAGTGGTGGCTATTTCCCTTATTTTTTATTTTTAAAACACTTTAGTCACAGAATTATAGAAATCAGTCAACAACAAAGTTAGTAAGGAAGAATCAATTATGCCAACAATGTCGCTGAATATTAAGTATGTATATGGAATTCTTGTCCATTTTACCATATTGATTACCACCTTCCGATCAAATCGATATGAAAACTAATGACAGATACCCTAGGTATCGTTGGATGAAATAGGGTTTCAGAAGTCTAATGTAGTTAAAATCTTCGTGGGTTGAGAATTCCGTTAGTTGTCTGAAATAGTTAAATAAAGTATTAACTGACATTGCATTGAGTGTACTCGTCATAACATAGGCACATAATGAATCTTTTTTCGTGCCCTTGCAAGCGAAAGGGTGGTCTGATTGCAATACAAGTCTCCTCAGAGCGTAGTCCACTAGACCACGGAGAACTTAAATATGTAAAAAGTAATTATAACAATTCTCTATTTGGTATGAAATGAATTCGTTCACTGTTTTAAGACAATGTCGTTCTGCAATCCGTTTTTCAATTAATTTTTTAGCAAAACTTCGTTTTTAATTTTAAAATAAATACATGAAATAAAACAATTGTCTAAAAATAATTTTTTTATTCAGATAATGAATATTTCTTATTTTTGGCCCTTTGGACAGAAACTGGAGAATGGGAAACCAATAATATTAGAGACATTGTCTATTGAAATTGTAATAGGAGACCAACTTCCAAATTATAATAATAATACATTTTATTCAGTTCCATATCAATCATGTAAAATAAAAAAATATATCTTATGTGCTACCTAATTGGATTTGCATATACATTTTTTTTAAGATTAGTTGTTGTCTTTAGATCAAAGCTTCATAAGAAATTTAATTTTAATGTTGATTTTTTAGAACAAGAAACAATTTTTCATACAACCTATAAAAACTCTGACATTTGAAATCAATCATTTCAGACCAATTACTTACCACTGTGCAATTAATCAGATTAATTCTAACAACAGTTTTCATAATTCGCCTTTGGTAAATCTATCAAATACGGTTATTTTGTCATATACACACAAACACATTATAGTGAATGTTTCTGTGCGTGTGTGTTTTTATGTTCGAGTCACGAATTATCCATATCAATTTCGAATGATTTCTTTATATCCGAATAATGAAATGTAAATCAAATTAAAAAGCCCGATTTCGAAACTATTTTGCTTATGGATGGAATTTGCGCATTGGCAAATCCTATGGTGGTGGTTTTAGAAAAGGGAAAAATTGGGGGTCATTCGCCTGCTGCCTGCTTGACTCATGAGGCTAATTTGCCTACGAAAAGTGCAATGCTGTTGATTATTGTTGTCCGCCGCCTTGAAATTCCAACAAGCATTCTAAGGCAGCCAGTTGATCGAACCGAGCCAAGGGTACGGTCTTAGCCGCTGAGTTGGTGCGTTCTTGCGCAAAGTCTCTCTTGGGTGCGACCGAAAACGGTTTTTCGCGAGATTTGACGGCCATATTTGCCAAATCACTAGAGAACAACTTACTTCTATCCAGGAAATGGCATTATAATTTACTCAACCTTCGCAATGCACTTTAGTTACCCCTATTTTCTGGCTAACATTAAGTTTGCAATCTCGTTTTTGCCCCTTTCAATGACTAGAAATTTAATTGTTGACTTATTATTGTTGACGTCAATAAAAGTTGCAATTTTCGTTTTTGTATCCAAGAGCATTTAATTGAATCGTTTATTTCCAAAACATGACATGACCATTCATTTTTTTTTATCGGCTTCTCTCGCTTCTTTTCATTTTGTGAATGAAATGTTGGTCTTTTTTTGCCTATTTATTCGTATGTAGTTTCGAGCTTACTTTAAAATATCATTTAAGTATTATAATACTAACTAACATGCTGTATTGTTGATTTCGGTTTTAAGTTTATCGACTATTGTATTGATTATTTCTTAAATATTTTATCATACACCCAGTATCATTTCTAATTATATTCTTGATAACCTCTTGTTGACACAGCACCAAATCATTCATATGAAAACCAGACATTTTTTCAATAAGTTTTTATATGGTATGAGAACAGTTTAGTTAAAAAATACACTTTAATTTTCATTAAAATAATTAAATAATTGAAACATTAAGTATTGTAGTAATTTATTTGATATACTTACTAATTTCAATTATTAAAATTTTTAATTTAAGATCTTATTAGCTAGGTAGGACAACCCGTAATCCTATAATCCTAATCCTAACCTCAAACTAACCAATTGAAACCCGTATTACCACTGGCCTCATAGCCGAAGTGGTAACGCATCCGGCTGCCTCTTCGAAGGCCATGGGTTCGATCCCTTGGCTGATAGGTTTGAATAGGTCCTCTTTCAACTGGTCTGGTGTTATTAATTGACACACCGAAAGCAAATAGTTTAATCCCATTGGTTGAGGTTAAGACTCCCAATGTTCCTTACCGGAATTGAAAGAGAAATTTTTTAAAAAGTGAACGAATGAGTGGGACAGTCCATACTCGTAGTAGAGAGGTTGATAATTTTCGTCGTAAGACCAATAATGGATAATAAAGAAGCCCCTTTTATGTTTGTGAGTCATACCCCCCTATAGTGGATCAAATAGTAGCTAGGAACCAAATTAATTCTTTCTGTGTTCTTAACATTACAATTGACGATTTATTACTCAATTTAAATTTTTCTCCGTTAAATGCCCAAATTCTTGATTTTTATCAAATGTTGATTCTGGTTTTGTACTAAGAGATCGTTAATTATGCTATGTTATTATTTGAGATATATTGAAAAATGAACTTTTTAACAACATGACAGTTTTCTTTCAAAGTGTCTGTTAGTACCTTAATTTCTTATAGTATCGTTTGTAAATAATTAACTTAATATTTTGCAAATAAATATGCAAATTTTGAGAAAAAAACTAAATTAAGTATAACTAAACACTCATTTTATTCGTGTTTAGTTATATTACGGATAATAATCAAATAATTCCAGAATATAAATAAAATATCAGAAAATATTTTTAACAACAAAAAAATGCTAATCAAATATAATTTCTTAGTTATTTTATTTTGTCCACTCTTATTATATCCAAATTAAAGGATAATAAGTTATTCGTAAGATAAGGAAAAGAGACAGGTGAGTTGTCGATTCTCCAAGCATTAAATATAGTGGGAAAAGCTTTTTGGAGACTCCATTGAATCCTGACGAGGACTAGGGCTCCGCAATCTAGCAGCATACACTTCCCACAACTCCTTTCAAAAACCAATTGAAAGGTATTCATTAACAATAATAGTTATTTGTAATACAAGGGTGGCGCATATATTTTTTAATTCTCCTAAACACCAAAAAATGATTAGATATAATATAGGTTTGAACGAGCAAAAATGGCAACATAATTTGAAAATTAAGACAAATTTGTATATTATTAACTAGTGAAAAAAGTGATATATTTCAAAACTCAAATCAATCACTGAAGTCAATTGCAAAAATATATTTATTTTTATTTAAATGACAATATATATAAAACCCATAGTTGGTTCGTTTTTTCTTCGCACTATTGAGGGCGCAAGCAAATTCACCTTGAAATGTGCAATATTTAGATTTAATGCGATATAAATAAATTGTTTGACCAGGTCAATGAGACTTTTTTGCGATTACAGACGACAAGAATGAAAATAAGTCCATATTGCGCGTGACAATACAGTTCATTTGAATTGCGACGAGTGTCGATCGCTTTTTGGCATTGGATCACTATCGGCATATTTTTCTCCTTTCCTACGCTTGTTGAACACTGACAGCCCCTTGTCACACTGTGCTGTTGGTTTATTAATTAGGCGCAGATCCGATCAAAAACTTTAAACTGTAATAATTGGGCTGTTGTTCTTTGAAATTGAAGGGGCATGGCAGTAGCCTTGATCAATTACCCGATACTCGGGGCTCGTTTTGCCTCTGAATGTCGAGGTTTGTTAGCGATCTATTGAAAGGAATCAGTCGGACATAATTAGCCGTTTCAGATCTCCTTATCAGCATCTATAAATCAAATTCCAAAAGTCGACTTTGAGCGCACAAAATTCCGCAATTCGGAAACTGACCAACCGTAAACTCGAAACAGTTTTATTTCACTCTGGTATTTTATTTGTGGTTTAAAGTTTTGCATTGGTCGTTGCAAGTATTTAAGTCCACTAAAACATTAATTGGTGTTCTTTTTAAACTTTGAAATATAGATAATTACAATTTTAATATACATTCATAGTAATTACAACTTTTTTGGTTTTTTTTTCATATACTTTTTGCGTTACGGTAGTATTTTTTTGGTATTTTGGTTTTTAGATCTCTAAATCATTAAAAAAAACCTCGATAGTTTTACATATATTAAATGGTTTTATTGCTGTTTATGAAAGTTATTTATATAAATAGTATAATATTCATTAATTTATTACTTAAAAGTTCCTTATTTGATAATTTTTTTAATATGTTTGTTCGATGAAAATTTATAAACAGACGGAAAAAAATTATGTTTATAAGTTACAACAATTTAAGAAATAATATCTAAGCCAGGGGTTCCCAAAATTTTGAGGTCTGCGGCGCCCTTGCCAAGGTAAAATTTTATCATGGCGCCCCTATACGATAAAGGTACTATTGAAAGAAATATGTACCAATAATAAGAGAAGTTAAGTTAGGTATACGTATAGATTGGACAAAAAAGTAATACATGGTAACGAAACGACAGAGTAAAATCAATATGAAGGAGCTTGGAAATCTATGTATAGTTTTTCAAAGTAGAGAATTAATCTTAAGACTGTAATAAGACCCATTTTTTGGTCCATATTGATCATTGAGATTCAAAGATACCAAAACTTTTATTCAACAAAGACAATGTGAACTTAAATGATAACAGTTATTGCTTAATTCTATAGGGTGCACTAGCTTATCCCTTTCTCTATCTTAGTCTAAGGAAAACCTTATATAAACATTGATTAAGTCTTATTATTGATCATTGAGCGAAATGTTTTCTGAATTATAGGAACACCAATTCAGCTTTATATAAATAAAAAGGAATGAAAACTCCTCAAGTTTTTGAAGATAAATATAGAATAAATTTTCCCTTTTAATTCCTGTAAAGAACAAACGGGTTTTCGACGTTACGGTGCCTGTTTGTTTTCAGTGTATTATTAGTCAATAAATAGCACCTAGACCAGTCAATCCTACCCGCCCAGGGATCGAAGCCTTGACTCCAAAGGGGCAGCCGGATGTGTTACCACATCGGCTACGAGGCGTGTGAAGATAAATATGGTTACTATTTTTTAATCAATAACCAAAACATCCAGCAGGTTCGTATATTCTGTTCCTATATCTGTGCATAATTTTTAAAAAGTGTAGCCTAGTTTTATTACTGCACCAATAACACATTCCAGAACTTAGTTCAATTCAGAGCTCATTGATTTTGATGCAAGAGCTTCCTTATGATACAATGAGAACACACAGCATTTGGTGGTTTTCCCGAATAAGAACTTGGACTTCCTTATACCTGCCAAACATAGATCGAAAATCGGCATATACATTTTTTTCAATCCAAACTATTTTTTAGCATCAGAAATATGTCTTGGGCTTTCGTTCTTTTAATAATGCATTTGCAAAATAATAGCTGTTCGACAATAATATATTCAGCTAAAAATCGAACTAAATTGATTGTTTTTAATCTTTTCTTCTATCATCATAATATTCGCCGTGTCGAGAGCAGGTGATAGAGTAGGCTCTTCTGAAATGGTATAAGATTTTTTTGATTTGGCACAATATATTGCAACTTAAAAGATGAACTAGTGACTCGCGGCGCCCTCAGATACTTTCCACGGCGCCCTAAGGCGCCGCAGCGCACAGTTTTGGAACCCCTGATCTAAGTTAATACAGTATAGGTCTATTCTTTAACTTAGTGCTTTTTAGCACNGATTTGGCACAATATATTGCAACTTAAAAGATGAACTAGTGACTCGCGGCGCCCTCAGATACTTTCCACGGCGCCCTAAGGCGCCGCAGCGCACAGTTTTGGAACCCCTGATCTAAGTTAATACAGTATAGGTCTATTCTTTAACTTAGTGCTTTTTAGCACAGTTATAAAATGCTCCAATTTTTTTATATTGGCATTTTAACACAGGTTCACAAATTACTTTGATGATATGATAAGTACAACTTTAAAATAATTCAGTATATGTCTTACAAAAAGAAAAAATCTGTCATGCAATACAAAAGGTAACTCCAAAATTATCTCTTTCGAGAGTACATCTTGTTACAGATTGGGAGTTCTTCTTTGTCTAGTTTTCTTACTTCGTTTTATATATTTATTTAACCTTAGATTAGATGCCGAATATTCATACTATCAAGTTAAGACTATCAACCCTTTTGAATCTCTTTACTATACAATTTCCTATGACAGCCACATCCGAACAGAAAAATTATTCGTCAATAGTAGTCTGTCCCACCCATTCTTTGAATACCCGTTCGTCAAAAAACTGAGTTTAAGGCTTACTCGATTCTCCAGAAAGAAGTAGTTGTATGGTGTTAATTAATATATAAAGGCCATAGATATTAATGAAAATAAAATAATAAAAATCACTTTTGATTTGATCTAGGTGTACTTTCAATAAACGATTTGAGATTTGTTAATAAAAATGGCATGTACGACAAACGAAGGCAAGAAACGAAG
>JXOV01023569.1:0-16066 GCA_001014945.1 Clogmia albipunctata
TACATTCCAGGTTCCAATTCGAAAATCATTGCCCATCAATTTAACCACAAAAATTAAATTTAAATTTTTTGTTTCGCTCACATTGTTTTCATTTCCNCTAATTCTAAGAGATTATGTAGAAAGCAATATCTTGCATCTCTTTCTTTCACATAGGAAATATTATCCGTTAATGGATTGTTTTAAATTTAAAAGAACCGTAAAGAGTTCATTTACTACTAATTTGTACTAATTTAAATTTAAACCATCAGGTAAAAGAGTCAAAAACATCTCATTTTTATAATTTTCCTTATAAATAATGAAATTTAATGTGAAATTGTAAAAACTCCAGTGCTCATGAATATAGTGTAAAAAACGTTATGTCCTGCTCGGAAACGATGAAACACTCGTTAAAAAACAGTTGACTCTACACCCTTTTAGCACAAATTTCTATTATTTTCTGAGATTCTTCGTATGATAAGATAATCATCGATACAAAATTTTAAAATATTAAATACACAAATTGAATTGTAGTCTCTCAGTTACGATTTCATTCAACAAATGATGATCAATCTTCTAACATTATTGCTTAAGTTATTCGCTCACTACGACTTCCGTCTGGATCGATCATAGTGAAGATCAGCTATATCTGAAATCATCAAAATTTATCTTCATTTGTGATTTGCATGGCAATTCATTTACGAAAAGACCTGAAAACGACGGGAATGGGGGATTTTAGAGTGTGATTGGTACATGAAATTTCGACTATTAGCAAATTATCCATTGATTGGCGAATTGTGGCCTCGTTATGTCATGTCAATATTGTTGTCCTTTGCTGCTCCAGGAACGGGTGCGCACCTCTCAATCAATTGTATTTTTTATGTCAAGATCGAATTTACTATTTTATTCCTTGATTAGTTGTTTTAAATTTAATTTGTTTACGTTCTACTCTTCACTGAAATGATTTCGAAAATAAAATATTACGGACTTTCTTGGTTGTTACGACGGTACAACAACCGTTACCGGTTTAGGTCTAACTAAATGATTAAACGCAATCAATGTTATCAGATGCCTATTTTATTTATTTGATCAATTGAATAACATGATCACGAATCATTATTTGATATGATGTCATTAACACCATGAACTGATGATTCTATATGGAGCATAAGCATTGACAGGATTTTCCAACCGGAACAGAACGTACATACTACAAGGAATATAACCCCTTTCACAACTCTCATCCAATGTATCCATTCTTTGAATAGCAGCCAATTACTGGTATTATAGAAAGATCCGGTTTACCTCTTCGATTCTATGTACTCCGTCATAGCTTTGGAAATCTGTCTTGGGTCGAACAAATAGTATTGACAGTACTAATTGTTCGACAGTTGAGGCGGTGAATATTGTTTCTGTAAATGTATTTAAACAAATATTTATCACAGAATGTTGTTAGTGAAAACGAGTAATGAAAGAAAAAAATTACGGTCTGATCAGGGTATGTATTGTGTGTAACTTTCTCTCTTCTATCTTGACAGAAAATAACAATTCAAAGTAAAGTTTGAAATCCAAGTTTTTTTTATGAAACTGATTTACTGTATTGTCAAGTTATAAAAAAAAATCCCTTTCAATTCCTGTAAGGAACATGGGGGTCTCAATCTCAACCGCCGGTTTNTTCGACATTTCGGTGACTATTTGTTTTCAGTGTATTATAAGTCAATTAATAGCACCTAGACCAGTTGAAAGAGGACCCTATCAATCCTACTCGCCCAGGGATCGAACCCTTGACTCCGAAGAGGCAGCCGGATGCGTTACCACATCGGCCACGAGACAGATATTGTCAAGTTATATTTGTAGGTTTTATCACTCAAGAGAGAAATGGAAAAGTTATACCACCTAGGATCTACGAGTTGAATTATGTAACAGTGCTTTAATCAACTACTACGCCATCCCGGTCAGATTTTCATCACACTAATGTACCTCATACGTTGTCATGCTCTTACTAGAACTTTTTCAAATACAATTTAAACTGGGCACTTGACATTGATCGCATAACCCAGCCTGAATCATCAAAGGCTTTTCTTTTTAAAACAAATCTGTTACTCAACAGCTTTCCTACTGATTGACTATTGACGATTGGCTTGAAGTATGAGTATAGACAAAACCACAAAGTCAGCCCTACTTATTTCGAAATGGAGGAGGATCATAGTTATGACTTTATTTAATCACTCAACTTATCAATACAGAAGAAGAAGGGGCTAATTTACGTCCAGCCACTCCTTTTCAACGATCATTTTACTGTTTTCATCGCACACTTTATAAATCATCAACACATAAAACGTTGAAAATGAACATCGTTTAACTAATTACATTGATTCATGATAATCACACTTTGATCGGTAATTAATCGAAATAAAAGACAGAAGACATAAAAATGCTAATTTAATGTTAGCCTCTATAAAGGTAAAACATAATTGAATTAAACGTTTTCGATGGAAGTTCAATTTCAGTTCCAAAATTTAAATATTGTGGAAGTTATTAGAGCAATTACCCAATAATTTGACACCGACCAAAAGATCAATTGTGTCAAAAAAAAATATAAATAAATATTTACAATGGAGTCTTATATACTAATATCTATAGTTACATATTTATATCTTTATGCTATTTTCTTTAATACTAAAAAAAAGATAATTTGTAAATAAATTTCGATTACTTATCTAAATACATCAGCAGTAGAAGGAATATGAATTATTAAATGCCCAATAAATAATTAAAAATTTCAAAATGTGCTGTATATTTGGACAAAACCAACGATCTATTAAAATTTTTAGCATGGACACAAACCACTGAGCTAGGCAATTCACATTTGAAGATCTTTTGAAGATTATAATTTTAATACTTCACCCAATGAGGATATGTATTTTCCATTAATTTACCGAATCTCGATGACAGATCACAAAAAGGAGATAAACTCTCACAAAACAACGCTACCAAATAGTCCAAATAGTCCTTGCAAATAATTTCGATTATTTATAATAGCTAGGCCATTGACAATGTCCATTCCATGCAAATTAGGTTAATATTTTAATTTATTATTTCTTTAAATTTGTAAGAATTGTCTCCATTGAACTTGAAGCGCTCATCGAAGACTCCGACGCATGTGGAAGGCCGTTGCTGTTTGGGTAAAGAGCCCGATGAGGGGATTTGAACCTTTTGAAATTGGTCTTCTTTTCTTCTCTACTTTTTCTTCTTTACAATTTAATATATCGAATACTGAGGATCCATTTCATCTGGCCAAGGTCTCGCCGACTGTCTAGTCTCATTAAATTCGAAAATTCGCCACAAAAACATTTGCTTCGGTCGAATGAATGGGTTTGAGACAAAAAACTATAAAAAGAAGATGATGAGTACCAAGTTTGTTGAAGATTGATGCCTCAATTAGCTTCAAATGTGAATACACTTTCGCTAATCGAAAAATATGAATGAATACATCAGATAAAATTAGTTTAAAGAAAATATTAGTAAATCTATTTGAAAGACATTTTCAATATTTGTAATTACAAAAACTTCTGATTTTTTTTTCAAATAACTTAGATCTAAAAACCGAAATTGAATATGCTAATTTTGGATTGCAAAAATGGAGCAACCTCAGACCCTCCTATGTTTTAATTTGATTTGATAAAATAAAACATAGACTTTTGAAAGTCTTCTCTACCTTTCCATTCAATACTACCAATCCGTCATATTTCCATTTTCCAACTAGCTTTAGAAACACTTTTCTTCATCCAATCTGTGCTCTGGAATGAATTGTGCAAATAGGGTCGTGGCAAATGGACTGGAAATCATAGACTGATTCTCATCCGATTTATGGACCATGAACTTCATCATGGCTGATCTTTGCTCCAGATTGCATCCCAGCATCGCTGCAACTGAACCACTCTCGTCATTGTTCCGAGTCGGAGGTTGTTTCCCATTTACGGATTTGCTAATGAGCCATAAAGCTCAATTCTAACAGAGCAGCTTGCGCAACTCTCAGACATCCACAAGAGAAATCCAAAAATTCAATGTGTTTAGAAAATAGTGAATGAAAAAGAATTAAATTACAAAATAACTTATCAATTACTTCATAAAACAAATACGGATAACAGACTTCTATTCTATAACTTTCTCTTCACAAAGCACTAAAATAAGACCTTCGTTCCTCGTGAATGGAATCCATTCGTCCCAGGTTTATTCTATAGGCGTGTTCGTTCAAAAATCTCCTTCTAGATCACGTCCATGTTCGAATATCAGTAATATTATACTCGTTTAAAAAAAAAATGGCCAAAAACGTCATTTTCAATGACTTGACAGACTAACAAGTCTTGGGAAAAATGACCAAGTTAATAATAGTTCAAATGATATTAAGAATTAAGGATATTAGAATGATACAGAAAATAAACATAACATGGTATTTTGAACTTAATGTTTGCAAAAATTCCCTGTAAGACAGAACATTTTGGTATCGATTACACTTCGTTGTTCTATCAGTAAAATCACAGAAATATTGCCAAGCTAAAGACTTATTTCACTAGTAAATTAAAAAAACAATAAAAAAGTATATACATAGAAACAATTTCAAAAATTCTACTGCTTGTAATTTTTCCTCAAGTTTTGCTATCTAAATTGACTGACAAATGATAAAATCTGACCTACACTGTGTGTGATTGCAACATGAACAAAAAGAACATAAGAAGGAAAGAGACAAAACAAAAGAAGCTGACATTGGTCAGTATTTGATCAATTGGTCAAGACTTTGACTTGTTCGTCAAATTCAAATTAACGGATAGTAAGTGAAGCACGTCAATAAATTGTCTTGACTTGTTCAAGTCATTTTATTTTTACTGACTAGTCACCTACGTGCGTCAGTCAGTTTTTGGCCAACTCTACGCCACACTGATTAGCTATTTATGACTGATTGCTCCGCAACTGGTCAAAGTGCACCCCACTTATTTAAAAAATGAGGAGGATCATGGGATCATGGCTTTGACACTGTTTGAAGACCTAATTCATCGAAGTAGATCTTAATTTCGGGTTTACAACCAGCTGCACCTTGTTTTTCACTTTGCCATGGCAAACATATTAACAATAAAGATCTTAGACAACGATCAATGATCATTTTCTCCCCACACTTCATTAATCATCGACAAATAAACACGTCAATGGACATCGTAAATTCGAAATAATTACCATTTGATCGATAAACTGGTGATGTTATAAAAGTAAAACATAATTGAAATAATAGTTTTGGTCGGAAGTTCAAAATCAGATAAAAATTTAAATAATGGGGCAGTTATTACAGCAATCACCTAATAATTTGACTATTGTTTATTAATTCAACAATGTATATACTAATAAAGATAGTTTAAACGGTTGTTTATGCGTTACTACAATTTTTATTTTAATTACAATCCATCACAAAAATCATAGGTTGGTTTTTGATGTGGTGTGGACTCCACACCACACTGTGGAGGAAGTAGTCGTCCTTGTGTATCACTGATTTAATTTAACATTTAAGAACAATTATATTTATTCTGTTCTCACTTTTCTCTGCATTTCTCAAGCTCCGGTTAAAAAATCACATTTACATAATCGTTTCTGAGTTGTAAAATTGATTAACAGTACCACTTTCAAATGAACCAAAACACTGTTGGTATGATGTTCATTGAGTTTAAAATATTTAGAAATGAAAACTACCACTTCTTGTGAACGTATAAAAAAACAGTTGTAATCAAATTTGTTTTTGAAAATATGGCATTATACTTTAACCGGCCTTCTCTGTTGCACACAAAATTATCATTAATGTATGTTGAATCGAATACATTGAATTTCTTAAAAGAATTTGATTAAGAGTAAATTACCCTAAACATATAAAGTTGTGATTTTTTCTATATGTATATTTTCAATGCCTGATCATAATGAACTTAGAGAAAAGATCCTTTTTTTACAATAATAATCCGTAATGTCGTTTCGGAAGAAATGTTCTTTATTTGTTAAAAGAATTTGATTAAGGAAAGATTAGTCTTAACATATAGAGGTGTGCTTTTCTGCATGTATATTTTCAAAGCTTAATTATAATATAATTTTAAAAAGTTTTTAAAGTTAGGGGTGTCTTACCCTTAAATATTTAAGGGTAAAAAATTAGTACTTCTATGTTTGGACATCCTTTTATATATGTATTTTTATTGCTTAATCATTATCAAATCCAAATTGGCTCTTGAAAAAAATTAATAAATATTAGGGGTGACTCACCCTTGACATTAAGGGGTATAAAAATAGACACAACATTAAGACAAACCTTTCCAACGTGCTCACCAAGTTTCATTAAAATCCATTAAAACGTTTCAGAGGAGTTCTGCTTACAACATTGTATTGTGATAAAATAATTTATTAGGGGTAGCTTCTCCTTAACAATTAAAACTGTGATAATGACTTGATATTTTACACTGTCAACTCCAAATGCCTACAAAATTGCAATAATATTGGGTCAACCGTTTTGGAAAAGTACTTACTAAAACATTGCATTGTATAAATAATTTTATTAGGGGTGGCTTCCCCTTTTACATGCATTGTTAGGATTTTTTTTGCATATGTGTTTGATTGCGTTTAATCATAATTTAAATAAAAATGTCTATTTTTCAAACCAAAAACAAACAAAAAACTAGAGGTGACTCACCCTTAACAATAAGGGATAAACAAAATATCTTACAACATTAAGACTAACACTCTCCACATACCCACAAAATTTCAATAAAATTGGATGAACAATTTCGGAGATATACTTGTTTTCTATATATGTTCTTTATAGTGCTTAATCATATAATAATCTAAAATAGCACTTTTTGCAAAAACAATTATAAAAAAAATTATTGATGTTTCACTCTTAGTATTTAGGGGTGTAAAAAGTCATTGTTGACCTTTTGCCGGTCCAACCCCATATGCTCAAAAAGTTTGATTGAAATCGGTAGGGTAGATTCGGAGAACGAATGCCTCAATCACAGTGTTTGAGGCATTCGCAAGAGAATTTTATATATAAGATTAGACATATACGTTTCTCTGTTCCACACAGTATAACCGCCTTAGTTGCTCAATGGGTTTTGCAGGAAAAGGATAGAACATTCCTAAATTAAAAATAAATTCGTTTAAACAAAATAAACGGTTTTGTAATTTTGTTAAACTTCAATTTCATTGCACAAATCAATAAATTGATTGAAACGTTTTTGGTAATCGCTTTTGATTTATTCGGCACAGATTCTTATATTTCTATAATAAAATAGTTTTCAATGATGTTTATATTTTTATTTCATAACGAAATATTGATTCGAAACAGACTTTTTATATATAAAAATCCAGAACTGTAATCTGAGAGTGTCGCAGTCAACAGTAAAGCCTTCAGTATCAAAGTAATTTTTCGTATAAATTGATGAATTTCTTTCACGGAGGTCACACTTTAATAAGAAAAAAGCACTAATGCTTTAAAGAATTCTTTAACATTAACACCTTAACATCTATATTATTTTGATCTATTTCGTTATAACAGAAAATAATCATTTTAGATTTTTGGCTCAACAAAACCCAGGATAAGTTTTTGACAGATGTGGAGAAAGTGAATGTTCTTGTGTAACACTGACTTAATTTAATATTAATTTAAAATCAATAAACTTCGTTAAGAACGGAATTCTGATCTCCTTCGTTTGAAGCACCACACGCTAAAATACCTGATTCATTGGCAGCAACAACAACAATCATCTAGAGGTAATTGGTAATGTAATGAATTACAATTGAATTAAGTCACGACTTTGGCTCACTTCTCTCTAATCTCTTCTCTCTTTAGTCAGTCTTTCTTGTGCTCTACGTTTAAAGAATCAATTTTATATAATCGTGAAAGAAGAAAAAAAACAAAATTTAAGACTACTATGACTACATGAAAAATGTACGATAGAAATGAAAACATACAACTTCATTCACAAATACAACTTATCATTCCACTTCTTCTTCTTATTCTAGTCTGAAGAAGGAATGTTTCATTGTATGTTTATATTTTGTTGTTGTATATACAAGTTTGGTTTGAAAAAAAGCGGTTTTGAATTAAGCCGCCACAACAACAGCTATTCGCGTCGTCGACTTCGTCTCCTAGCGGAAACAGCCTTCCTTCTTGAAAACCGAAACTTAAAGCGTCTTGAAACGAAAATAACTATTTATTGANCGGTCTTATGTCAAAAGCTTGCAATAGTGCTTTAAATACGTGTGTGTGTGTGTGAATTAATTTCGTGACGGATAATTTGAGTTGAGAAATCGGGTCTTCATTCAGCTTGCAGTCCCAAAGATGCTATAGAGTGTAATGTGCGAAACTAACCTACCTCACCAACAAAAGCACCGATTACTTTTGCCTATGTGATCTTGGCTTTTCCCTTCATCACTTCCAGCTGTTTTGACAAATGATTGATCCATTTCAGGTTGTTCTCTTCAACGCTGATCACTCCTCCGCCAATGAAGATTGGATTAATTGCTGCAGAAATAATGATGATCGTGATGATGTATTAGGACAGACAACGATGAAAGGAAACTTGAAAATTATTTATTTAAAATAAAAATTATTAGCAGAATAACTATTTTTTTTATTTTTTTTGTATTACAAACAATTTTTATTATTTATAATTTAAGGATCATTTCAAATAATGGCCACAACACATATTAATAACGATATTTGTTTCTGATTAAAGAGTCCAAGGCTTTTGAGGAATGGAAAGATGTATCTGAAGAACACAAAGTAACTCCATTTTAGCAAACAAATTGAATTGTTGTCTCTAGGTTGCGATTTCAATTGGCAAATGTTGATCTATCGTTTAACGCTAAATAAAATCTGCTCACAACGATCTCCGTCTCGATCAACTGAGATAAAGATCAGCTGTTGCTGTGATCATCGCCATTAATCTTCATTTGTAATTTGCACGTCGACTCAATTAAAAACCACTCGAATCCAACAGGAATAGGGAATTGTGAGGTGTGATTGGGACTCAAATTATGAACTTTTAACATATTATGTGATTACGTGACGAATTTTGAAACAGCGTCATTTTTCATCTCCAAACAACCCTTTCGACCGTACTTGATTAAAACTATGGTTGAAAATTTCTTGTGCTATTCTTTATATTTTATTTGTAAGTTATGTATATATATATATATTATGTATATATATATATGTATGTATATATATATATTTGTGTTATATTCCTTACTTAAGAAAATATTTATAGTATGTCACGATACAGATCATAATGCTTGTTAAAACAAATAACTTTACCAAGTGCAAAAAATTGGCAACATAAACTAGAAACAGACCTTATAGCAAATAAACGTCCTTGAAAGGTAATGAGAAAGACAGAAAAGCTCTTTGATTTTCCAATGGGAAAAGATCGCATCTTTTACTGGACCATCAAACTTTCGATTTCTTTTGGCACATAAAACAAAAATGAACTCATCCCATCAATTTTGGTAAACAAGATTAATTGTCGGCATTTCAAAATCAGCGGTCAGAAAACGGTAATTAGCTTCCAAAGTCAGAAGCCGATGAAACAATTTGGAAATAATTATGCGAATGAATTCATACTTTGGACAAATATTGATAGACTCCTGAAGAGAATGATGCCCATCAATCATTTTTAATTGGGATTCGAGCTGACAGAGTAAGAAAGGCTTTCAGAATTCTTCGCAATCCATAGGAGGAGCTTGAATGTTTTTCGCAAACCGCAATTACAAAACTAAAATCAAAACTAAATAATAAACTGATTCTATTTGGAGTATTCATTCATATTTTTCGATAGCAAAAAAGAAGTCCCATTTGAAACTTATTGAGATATAAAAATTCAATAAATCTGGTACACATCATCTCATATTTTACCGCTTTTCTTTTGAACCCATTCAATTGAACAAAATGAATGTTTTTGCGGCGAATTTTTGGATTTAATAAGACTCGACAGTCGGCGAGACCTTGGCCAGACGAAATGGATCCTCATTATGGTACTCTGAGCTCGCTTTTTTCGATATACTGATACGAGAAAGAAAAAAGTAGAGAAGAAAAGCAAAGAAGAGTAATTTCAAATAGTTCAAATCCCCCCACTTCGAGCACCTGGGGAATGGCCGGCCTTCCACTTGCGTCGGAGTCGTCGAGGGCGTCCAAGTTCAATGGAGGCAATTCTTGCAAATTTATAGAAAGAGTAAATTAAATTATTAAGCTCATTTGCATGGAATGAAAATTGTAAATGACATTGCTATTATAAATTATCGGAGTTATGTGCAAGGACTATTTGGACTAGGCAGTGGTGGTTTATGAGAGTTTAACGACTTTTCGGAAAATAATTGATTTATGTTTAAATAAGAATTGTTTGGTAATTTTTTTTCAAACAGTATTCAAATCAACGAATAATTAAAATTTACAAAAATATTAGGAGATTTAAAATTTAATTTGCGAATCAAAGAGATATTTTGATTGTTTAAAATTCGATTTGTGAATTGCCCAGCTCAGTGGTTTGTATCCATGCTAAAATTAATTTGTGGTTGATGGTTCGGTCAGTATAATTTGATACATATAGAGATTTTTAATAATTTTATTAATTACATATTAATTCTACTGCTGATTTAATACGATAAGTACTTGAGATTTATTTCTGAAATATCGTTTTTTACACAAGAACAAAATTCTGAGGATCTTTCCAAATAAGCAAATTGAATCATCAAACCTCTTGTTAAGTATTGATTATTTTAGAAACGTGTTCACCAGTACTTACCTTTCCCAATCCTGTCCAATATGAGATAATTCTGAAATAAATTGTCATGCAAATCACAAATGAAGATTAATTGCAGTTATCGTAACAACCGCTGATCTTCACTCGATCGATCGAAAGGATCGGAGATCGTGGTGAGCGGATATCGTTGAGCGTTAAACGATCGATCAATATTTGTCAATTGACATCGCAACCAAGAAACAACAATTCAATTTGTTTACTAAAATGCAGTCACTTTGTGTTCAACAGACACTCGTCTGGCTAAAAAGGAATGAACAATATTGAAGAGAACGACATGAAATGGATCAATCATTTGTCAAAACAGCAGAAGTGAGGGGATAACGATTGTGTTTGTGATGTAAGGAAAAGCCAAGACCACATTGACAAAACTAATCGGTGCTTTTGTTGGCGAGGTTAGTTTATGAAAATTCGCATATTACTCTCTACAAAGTTTCGTTGGGATTGTAAGCTGAATGAAGACGCGATTTCTCAAGTCAAATTATTCGTCACGAAATTAATTCACACATACTCCTCTTTGGAGCACTTTTGCAATCGTTTGACATGAGAGCAAATTTTTAATTGATCAATCTTAGTCTGACATTGAATTTGCTTTTGTTTTACAACTTTTATTTAATCGTATTATGTAAAAATGATTCTTACCCTAGACTAGAGCGTAAAAACGACAGAGAAAAGAAAGAAGAGAAAAGAGATAAGTGAGTTAAAGTCGTGATTTAATTCAGTTGTAATACATTACATTAACAATTGCTGCTTAATTTTTGTTCTTATTATTAATGAATCGAGCTTTTTAGAGTGTGCTTCAGAAGTCAGAGATCATATCAAGTTGACTTCCGTTTGCACGAATTCAATTGATTTAGTATTTATATTATATTAAGTTTGTGTTACACAAAGACATTCACTTTCTCCACTTCTGTCAAAAACTAATCTAGAAAGTCAAATTCAAAAGTGATTATTTTCTGTTAGTAACAAATAGATGAATCTAATCTGTATTGGTTTCAACAATGTTGATTTAATAAACAAAGCCAAAATATTGAGTAATTGCTCTAATTACTTCCCCATTATTTAAATTTTGAACCTGACATTGAACTTCCGTCCAAGACGTTTAATTCAATTATTGCTTACCATCATACATTTTCCATTTTTCTATCTTCTATCCTCTGTCTTTTATTCGAGTAATTATTGTTAATAGTGTGATTATTTTCGAATCTACAATGTTCATTTGCGTGATTCATTTGTCGATGATTAATGAAGTGTGCGGCAAAAACTACAGTAAAATTGATCGCTCCCTGTGATCGTTATGATTTTTGCCATGGAAAAGAAGGAGTGACTGGGCGTAAAATAGCCCTAATATTAAGGTCTGCATTGATGAATTGAGTCTTTAAACTGTGTCATAGCTATGATCCGATGATCCCCTCATTTTCGAAATAGGTGAGGAGCACTTTGACCAGTTTCAGAGCAGTCGGTCGTCAATGCCCAATCAGTGTGTCAAATGTCATTAAGATCAGTATTTTATCAAATCAAATTATAGCATAGTAAGAGCTAAAGTTCTTCGTTATTAGCAATGATAAACTGTTTCATTTCCTTTGTTAAAAAATTAGCAAATTGAATATCGCTGTACAGTTATTAAGTTATTTAAGAAAACCACAAATTATTGCAATTACAAATATTGATAGTTTCTTTCAAATAATGCTACTACTCTTTATTTTAATCTTTAAACTGATTCTATTTGGAGTATTCATTCATATTTTTCAAATAACTAAACTGGAGTCTCATTTGATCTGGTACTCATCACCTCATTTTTTACAATTTTTAATCTCGAAGCCATTCAACTGAATGAAACAAATGTTTTTGCTGCGTTTATTAGGTTTAATGTAACTCGACAGTCGGCAAGACCTTGGCCAGACGAAATGAATCCACATAATTCAATATATTGAATAGTTAAGAAGAAAAAGTAGAGAAGAAAAGAAGAGTAATTTCAAATGGTTCAAACCCTCACTTCGGGCACTAACAACAACGGCCTTCCACTTGCGTCGGAGTCGTCGATGAGCGCTCCAAGCTCAATGGAGGCTATTTTTGCACATTTATAGAAAGAGTAAATTAAAATATTAAGCTTATTTGCATGGAATGAAAATTGTCAATGGCATTGCTATTATAAATTATCGAAATCATGTGCAAGGATCGTTTGGATTAGGTAGAGGTGGTTTATGGGAGTTTAACTACTTTTCGTGATCTTTTATAAGAATTCGGCAGATAATTGATTTGATTCAATTAGAATTTCATAGTAGTTTAAAACGGTTGATCACTATAACGACCATTGACAACTGGTTTGAAGAATTGACTGATCCGCTGCTGGTCAAAGTGTGCCTCACTAATTGCGAAATGGAGGAGGATCATCGGCTCATTGCTATAACGCAGTTTAAATACTCAACTCATCGATGCAGACCTTAATATTAAGGCTATTTACGCCCAGTCACTCCTTTTTTTCCATGGCAAACATCATAACGATCACTGGCAACGATCATTTAATTGCTGTTTTTGCCGCACACTTCATTAATCATCGACAGATAACTCACGCAAATGAACATTGTAGATTCAAAAATAATCACACTATTAACAATAATTACTTGAATAAAAGACAGAAGATAGAAGAAAGAAAAATGCAAAATAAATGAAGGTAAACCATAATTGAATTAAACGTTTTGGACGGAAGTTCAATGTCAGGTCAAAATTAAAATAATGAGGAAGTTATTAGAGCAATTACCCAATAGTTTGTCTATTGTTTATTAATCAACGTTGTTGAGACTAATACAGATTAGTTTCGTATATTTGGCACTGACAGAAAATATTCATTTTAGAATTTTGACTCAACAAAATCCAGGATTAGTTAATGACAAATTCCAAGAACGTGAATATCCTTGTGAAACACTGACTTAATTGTGTATTAATTAAAAATCAATTGAGTTCGTGCATACCGAAGTCTACATGAGTAGATCTCTGACTTCTGAAGAACACTCTAAATGGCTCGATTCATTAGCAACAACAACAAAAATCAAGCGGTAATTATGAATGTAACGAAATAAAACTGAAATTAATCACGGACTCACTTTTCTGTGTCTTTCTTACGGTCTAGGGTAAGAAAAACATTTACATAATATAATTAAATGGAAATTGTTAAACGAAGGCAAATTCAATGTCACACTAATAGTGATAAATTTAAAATTTTCTCTTATGTCATCCGCTTGCAAAAATGCTAAATCTGAATTAATTTCGTGACAGATAATTTGACTTATGAATTCTTTTACATTTAGCTTGCAGTTCCAAAGATGCTTTGTAGAGAGTAATGTGCGAATTTTCATAAACTAACCTCGCCAACAAAAGCACCGATTAATGTGATCTTGTCTTTTCCTTACATCACAGTCGTTATCCCCTTTGTTTTGTATTTTTTTTGTTGATAAATTGGATTGTAAATAAAGACAGATTCGATGGACGAGTGCCTGGTGAACAAAAAGTGACTGCATTTTAGCAAACAAATTGAATTGTTGTCTCTCGGTTGCGATTTCAATCGACAAATATTGATCGATTGTTTAACACTCTAAGATTTCCATTCACCACGATCTCCGATTCTCTCGATCGATCGAAGTGAAGATCAACTGTGACCGTAATCAAAGCAATTTATCTTCATTTGTGATTTGCATGGCAATTCAATTCAGAACCCACTCGTATACGACGGGATTGGGAAAGGTAAGTTTTGTCGAACACGTTTCTTGAACTATCAACACTTAACAGGTGATTATATTATGTTATTTAACATAATAATTTAATTTTGAAACAGTTAACTTGTCATCTAACTACTTTTTTCTCGTGTAAGTAAGAACTTTTCAGAAATAAATTAAAAGTTCTTATCTTTTTAAATCAGTAGCCAAAATATAAATGTCCACAAAAATGGTTTCAGCATGGACACAAACCAATGCGCTAGGCAATTCACAGTTCGATGATCTTTTGAAAATTTTATTTTAAAAACTTCACACAATGAAAATATTTATTTTTTAAATTACAAAATCATTTTCTAATAATAATATAGCCTAATTTTCCACTTAATACAATATTTTCACATAGGTCATCAATTACACAATTTAAAATGTAATTCTAATTTAGCAAAAACGAATTATTTTTCGAATTCTTATATACTCCCATAAACCACCGCTACCTAGTCCGAATAGTCTTTGCACTTAATACCATAATTTATAATAGCAATGTCATTGACAATTTTCATTCCATGCAAATAAGCTTCATATTTTAATTTACTCTTTCTACGAATTTGCAAAAATTGAACTTGGGCGCCTAACGAAGATTCCGACGCATGTGAAAGGCCGCTGCCAAGTGCCCCAAGAGGGAAATTGAACCATTTGAAATTACTCTTCTTTTCTTTTTTACGATTCAATATATCCAATAATGAGAATCCATTTCGTCTGGCCAAGGTCTCGCCGACTGTCGAGTCTCATTAAATCCAATAATTCGCCGCAAAAACATTTGTTTCGTTCAATTGAATGGCTTCGAGACGAAAAACAGTAAAAAAACGAGGCACCAGATTTATTGTAGATTGATGTTTCAATTAGCTTCAAATTAGACTACATTTTTGCAAATCGAAAAATATGAATAAATTCACCCAAAAAATTAGTTAGATCTAAAAACCGAAATTGAATATGGTAATTTTGGAGCATAAAAATTCAACAAATTGTCATTGCAAAAAACGAACAACTTTAGCTCCTTCAATGTTTCCCTTCTCTCCCATTCAAACGATCAATCCATCATATTTCCACTTCCCAACTAGATTTGGAAACACTTCTCTAACCAATCTTTGCTCTGGAGTGAATTGTGCAAATAGTGTCGTGGCAAATGGACTGGAAATCATAGACTGATTCTCGTCCGATTTATAGACCCTGAACTGCATTAGCAGCAGTGCAACTGAACCACTTTCGTCATTGTTCCGAGTCGGAGGTTGTTTCTTATTTACGCCAAAAAGCTTGATTCCACAACATTCCGGTATGGAACTGGAGGTAGTCTCAACCATCGGGTGTTAGACTTTCCCTGACTATTTGTTTTTAGTGTATTAGTAGTCAATTAATAACACCTAGACCTGTTGTAAACGGATCCAGTCAATCCGCCCATTTATTTTTATGACATTACTTATCACTGGCGTATCTAGGGGGGCGGTGGTGCGGGCCGCCCCGGGCGGCACGATTCTA
>JXOV01023583.1:0-12687 GCA_001014945.1 Clogmia albipunctata
TATATATATATATATATATATATATATTGGACTGTAATTTGCGGGTTTAAACGGTATTCCGCAAGGTTTGACTGTTTAAACGGATTATGCGGATAAGAGGAGGCACTTGTGCGAATGAGAAACTGAAACACTTGAAGGAGAAGATAATATTTCCCGTGTGCAAGTAAGAGACGAAAGATTTAGTTTTCTGCCTTACATCTCAGGAAATATATTTCAAATTTGAATTTTATTAAACAGTTTAGTATTAATTTTTTTTAAATGCATAAAATTTTGTATAAACANACGGTCGATAAGCATTATTAGACACTCGGGCCTTCTTTAAGGTTCTCCCTACGCTCGTGGCTTAGAACCACCCATGTGTTTAATAATGCTTTATCTTATCGACCTATAACAAGGTAAAACAAGGTAAATAACTATTATGTTTATCAATTCTGTAGAAATAAATAGCATTATTTATTTAGTAAATTACTACTTTACTTTTTTCTTTTCGTTATCAGGAACAAAACGGTTTGAAAAACGAAAATAGATATGAAATCATTTTTTGAACAGATTTTATATAATTTGTAACTTTTAACTTATTTCAGATCGTCAGAATAATTTTTAAAAAGGACTTTGTAAATATCACTTTATTACTATGTTACTTCAAATATTTATCAAGTTCATCATTTCAAAACATCTTTCCTAAAAAGAATGTACTATACTTTTTCTCCAAATATCTTCTATTGTACTAAGTGCTCATTGGAGACTTTTGGTACTAAAGAGCACTCTCAGACAGTTCTCACTATAATTTTCTTCCGGAAGTTTCTCTGTTTGTATTTGAGATTTGTTCATAAACACTTCTTGGTTAGATTTAGTTCCAATGAGGAAGAGTGTTTTAGTTTCTGGCTAGACACCGACAAGTTCGGTTTGGAAAATGATATTTTGGTGGAATTATTTCGTTAAAATAGTGAATTAAATTTTAATGTAAAGTGAACATAATTAAAAATTAAATTAATTTTAATTATTTAAAAATTCAAAACTGAATTTGGGATAGAAATAAAACAGTGATCAGAAAAACAAGTTCTGTGTATTTTAATGTTTAAATTATCAATTTACGTTTTGAAACCAAAAAATTAACCGGAAAACCCCTTTAAAAACTCACAAATAATAAAAGTGAACATTGTGAGAATGATTAAAAACCGCTTTTACGTATAATTCTTCTTTCAACCGAAAATTTCTTAAAAACTTTGGGGTTAGCAATTTGTTAAAATGGACATTTGGGACCATTTAAAAAGGGAATAATTGAACTCTTTTTGTGTGGGAAAAATGTAATTTGATTGTGTGGTTTTTTGTGGAGGCTTTTGTGAAAAGTTCTTTGTTGTGATTCAGAATGGCAATTTTGCATTCTTGTTGCTTGTGGCGTTCCCTGCGGAAGGGTAGCTATGCCAGTGCCATTTACACGTTGGTGAGTTTCATGAAAAAAAAAAACTTAAGGGACTTTTTCGTAAGAAGTAACCAGGGAGCGGAATATTTCGAAAAATTTGTTTTAAAGTAACGTGAACGAAGAAATTTACATATTGTGTGAACACTTGACTAATGTTTTCAAATATCTTTTCTCTTGCGGTCAGTTGGTAAGGTATGGTAGGTTGGGCGCAGAACCCGCTTGAGGATTATAGCTCTTATTCAAATATAAATACACGAATAAGATCATTGAAACGATGCACGATAACGTTTCACCGGGTGTATGGTGGATAATTTGAAGGGCCAGATGATATACCAAAATATTTAGGAAGGTTTAATGAAATCACAAATTTCCCATGAGGAACCAAACATAATTGAATAAAAATAAGTTTTGTTTTTAGAAATATATCCCTAACTATCAAATATGCTTTAGGGTCAACAAGAAATTAGAATAAAGCCTAATATTCTAAAAGGATAAGTTTGTTTTGGCCATTCTTTTAGATCTTTACTGTTCAAGCGTACCGCGATTTCTCACTTTTCAACAAATACAAAGTGCCATTAATTTATAGCCATGTTAGACGGAGTTCGATCACAATCTCAATGGTTTTTTCCCCATTTCGAAATCGTTGATAAACTATGATTTCGCTTATATCTACTTAAGTACTTGGGTATTCGAATAAAAATTAATTAAAGAACAAATCAACTTCATTTGACGAAGAAAAAATTGTTCATTCATTAGTTGTAAAGGACACAATGGTCAAATCAGGATAAGAAATGATGATTCATTTAAAAAATATAATCTTAAAAAAGTCTTACGCTGAACTGCAATGTGAGACGATATAAGAGCCTATAGTCTATTTTGCAGAACTTCAGAAAATTTATATTTTAATTAAATGTAGGTTTAAAATATCAATATATTTAGCTTTGAGGTGTTGATAAACAAATCGAAAAATTAACAAACAAATATTAAGAAATCGTGGATGCATTTACAGTCTTAACTCGCGCACTAATGAATCTAATTTAATTTCACGTTATTATTTATACTTTCAAAACATTCCTATACATGCTCTACAGATAATTTTAGTATCACGTTTAAAGGAAGTGAAACCATTATAGTTTGAAAACACGTTCCAAGGACATGTTTTAATTATTGTTTTATTTCTAAATTTTTGAAGTGAGGGTTAATTGAAGAATTTTGATAACATCTGGAATTTAAATTAAATTTGTTGTTAAAACTATTCCGAAAGGTGAACTCATTTAAAGTGGAGATGACATTTATATAAGTCAGCCTTGAATTGTTATTGATTTTAATAACTGATATTACTGTTATGACAAATTCGATTCTTCTATTTCAAGATTTCATTAATTCATGATAACCTTTGATTTTAGGTTTTTATTAAAAGTAATATTATCAATTAATAAAATCGATAACCTAATATAGTGGGAATTATGCTATATAGTTTTACCAAATTTTCAAAATTAATATATTATAAAAGTAGATTTTTGCAAGTATTTTTGTTGAATTAAATTTATGGACTGGCTCGGAAATTTGATCTAGTTTTATAAAACTAGTGCGCTATGGAATTTTTTGCACTCCCGTATCGAAACATACGCTTTTCAATATCCATTTGAGTTTCGTAATGCTTCTCTTTATGGCACTCAATGAAATTTTGAATTTTTATTTCACTAGTGAAAAAAATGTCATAAGCTATCCAACAAATTTGTCTTAAAGTCAAAATTTGGTCGCCATTGTTGCTCTTAAACTACACGAAAAATTGGCCTAGGCTATGCCATAGGACCGTGTTTAGGTTTCAAATTAATTAACGTTTCCTGTTTAAAAAATTTTAATATTTACCGTTTCAACAGCCATCTGCATATAATTTGGCTACTGTTGTTCAATTTTGGCCACAATACGTAAATATCAGAGATAAATCCCCTTAACTGTAGTGTAAGTTAATTATAGTAATAGCCTTATTCTGCTTTAAATGGAAGTTTTTTAAATAAATTAAATCAAACAAATGTTCCATTACACAATAAAATAGGCACTTGCCTTATGATCAAGTAATTAAGAGGAATTCCAACTGTTAACGGTAACTTTACATGTTAAGATTTCATTTGAAACATTTGTGAAACACGTCAATGTTTTAATTTTCCTTATAAATAATGAAATTTAATGTGAAATTGTAAAAATTTCAGTGCTCACGAGTAAAGTTTAAAACACGTTTTATCCTGCTCGGCTGTAAAGTCCTGTTTTTTAGCTCGGAAAGTGAGTGAGAGTGTGAAACATTCAAGCCCAAGGCATCATCGGCTTGAATGTTTCACACTCTTTAAAAAACAGATTACTTTACACCCTTGTAGCACCAATAGCTATTTTAAAGCATAAGTACTTTTTCTTACTATTAAAAAGTGGCTTCCGTAAAAAAATCTACCATGTTGATCACATTTGTCATAATTATAATACACACTGCACTGTATAAAAAGGATGCAACTTTCTCCAAATATCTTTTGTTGTACTAAATTATACTCATTGGAGACTTTTGGTACTAAAGAGCATTCTCGGGCGGTTCTCAGTAAAATGTTCTTCCGGAAGTTTCTCTGTTTATATTTATGATTTGACAATAATCGTTTCTTGGTTAGAGTTTGTTCCAATGAGGAAGAGTGTTTTAGTTTCTGTCTAGACACCGACATGTTCGGTTTGGAAAATGATATGTGGTGGAAATCCTTGCTTGATAATAGTGGATGACAACCCTTTATATACCATAAGATTAATAATAAAAGTGAATACTGTGTTGTGTGAATTGTTAGCGAACCTTTTTATTTCTGCTTTCAACAGAAAATCTCTTTAAAATTTATGGGGTTAGCAATTTGATAAAATGGACATTTGGGGCCATTTAAAAAGGGAATAATTGAACTCTTTTGTGTAGGAAAAATGTAATTTGATTGTGTGGTTTTTTGTGGAGGCCTTTGTGAAAAGTTCTTTGTTGTGATTGAGAATGGCAATTTTGCATTCTTGTTGCTTGTGGCGTTCCCTGCGGAAGGGTAGCTATGCCAGTGCCATTTACACGTTGGAGAGTTTAATAAAAAAAGAAAAGAATTTAAGGGTCTAATTGTGGAAAGGGCTCAGCACGTGGAATATTTCGGAAAATTTGTGAACTTGTAAACATACATATAGTGTGAGAATTCAGTAATGATAAAAATATGGACTATTTTCGGTTGTTGTTCTTGTGATATTTGTGTATTAACAATTTTGTGGCTTTTAATTGTGATTTTAAATGATATTCGACGAAATATTCACTTTGTTTTAAATAATTAATTGTAAATTAATTTATTATAATTTTGCGGGAATTGTTGGTTAAAATGGTGGTTCAGACTTATTTTTATATAGGATGATGCCAATAGTAACAGACAATAAAGACAATTGCACGGTAGTCTCGTGTGCCTAAATTAAGGAATGTCTTATATGGGATTTTGATGGTGTAAGAACTAATCCTACAGTTAAAGTAAGGGTAAATCAATCTGCAAATTACTTAAAATTATCATAAAAAGCATACTTTCGTTAAAAAAGAAAATTATAGGTCATAAAATTGGATACTTTTACCAAAAAATGGATTTGAATAACATTTTTAATTAAGTTCTCATATTTTCACTTAATTTGCGAAAAAGAATGTTAATTTTTTTGTTTATTCAATCATATAAATCGTCATTAGATGTCGAGGTGGCAATTTTTCACACAGCTGAGTTTTGAAGGTCATATATTCTGGTTAAATTTTTAATAACTGTTTTTGACAAATTTTCAACTTGAATCATTTGCTATAAATATACTAATTTCCAGAACTCTAACTTATCCCATTCGGGATTTATTGATAAAAATGTATAATCATCGAAAATATTGGTTTTGAATGTACTCACTAATTACCGTATAAAAATACTATTAAATAAGATAAATCACCCAATTTGATTTATATTTATTGACAACATAAATAACTATTGAAATTAGAAGAAAAACTAAATTACAATGATAGATATTGTTTTGGTGAACGATTGAAATTGACCCACTCAAGGTGTGAAGCTTCATACGGGCCGATCTAATATTTATGAGAGCAAATCTCAGTTTTTTAATAAAATAAATTTACATTTCCAATTATAGTAATTATCACTAAACTTATCAAAAACAATCTTAATAATAAAATAATAATAATAATAATAAGTTAAACATAAAATCTAATCTTTTTCTATATTTATCTATATTGAAATTGTTGACTGATAAGCAAATTTTTGTTTCAGATTTATTATTTGTCATCTTCTGTGATAGCAGCCACATTTCTTCATGAACAACGTGGCTTCCTGACTGGAGAAGTGGAAAGACCGACTGGAGAGAGTTTTCTAGAGAGAGAAGCAATTTCATCAAGTACATAACATTAGACGAAAAAGTGTTCTTTCTATAGCAAAGAAAAATCATTTTAAGACAAAAAATAGTTTTCAATAAAGTAAATTTCGGTAACCTTTAATTACAAAAATATTATTACGGACTTTTAAGTTAGGTTGATGTTTGTTCGAATGCAATTTAATGAAAAATTATAACATATCGACAGTCCAAAATAACGACGACGCAAATTTGGGGGGTTACTATCGAGCATGAAGCAAATTATTAGTCGACCCTCGGAACTTTAATTTTGACCTTTAGGGGAATACTTCCCGTGGCGGTCCTGAGCAGAGCTAAGGTTGAAAGTTCTTGCTCGCATGTGTGAAAGACGTGTTTTTGATGGTGGCTAAATAATTAGTTTTATTTGACAAACTTTTGCAGTTATGTTGTCATTATTTTGGGATCGTCGATATGTATAATTATTTTAACTATTTGGCCCGGCTAACGTCGTACCGCCTCAGAATAAAAAAGTTAATGATATTTGCAGAATATTTTATTAAATATTTACCGCATTAATGTATTTATTTAAAAATGTCATATTTATACCAAAATTAACATCATTCATTGGACATTTTTTTTAAAAGTTTTGTGATCAAAAAAGGAATTGCTATGATTTTTTCACATTTCGGAACAAATTAAAAATTATTCAGCATTGTGGAACTAAACAATATTTGTTTTTCAGATTTTTAACATATATATATATATTATATTTTAAAGCAATAAGGAGTAAAATTTCAATAATTTTCTCCGGAAAACTTTAAAACTTTATTAGTCGTCCGAACCAGACAAGAATAAATTAAACTAATAATTTAATTATCGGAAAGCGTCGAGTGAAATTTTTGTTTTTATATTAACTAATATTTTTAAATTTTCCATAACTGCCACATATAATTCAAAACTAAAATTACCTAAATCGGTTAAGCCGTTTTAGAGTTTTTGTTTATCCATTAACGTGAATTCATTTATATATATTATATAAAGGTATATTGGCTTTATCATCTTATTAATACGGTTTTTTATAATGTTTATTGGATAATATTTACTACCTTCATTTTAGCGACTGTGATATTTAACATACTTCTTCTTACTTGTGGAACGCTTGGAATTTTGACGTCATTTTTATTAATCGCTGGTCTGAGAACGGTGCGTCTGATAAGTAATTAATTATGGAGAGTAAATCGTGATAAATCCGTTGTTTGTTTATCTTTGTTCGCCATACAGGATCAAAGGCAATTCCTCATTCCATGGATATTCGTGACGATGGCCAACATGCTGGTGGAGGCGTCCCACTTCCTCTTCTTTGTGATCACTGATACGGTACTTTGTTATTTAAACAAAACATTTAATTCAAGCAAAGTTTGATAGAATGTTCTTTACTATATCATAATTTTTTTATTAAATGCTTCTTAAATATAATCTGTTTCTTTTTTTCAATTTATAGCTGCAATTTGACACTTTCACTGCCATAATTTTCACCATGGACTTTTTCCTCAACTGTTTAAATGTGAGTAATAAGCACTTGGATTTTATAGACTTTGTTAATTGAAAGGATAAGTAAATGTTTTGATTTGATACGTATACAACTTTTATTGAATATTTTATAATAAATTATCCAACAGAATTTCATAAATTTAATCAATTTAATTTCATATAATAATAATATGTATTGAAACATAAAAATATATCATTTTTAGATATAGCATTTACATGAAAATTTCGGCACAGACCAATATGAAATTTGCAGTGTCAAAAAGTACACAAATCAATCATTTAAGATTGAAATTTTGTAAAAATTCAAATATAAAGAAGGTTCCTTAGAGAATTTGATATCTGCCATTATTTTATTGAGGACACATTTTCCACACAGGAGCACAATATTTTAAAGATTGAATTTCAATTTAAAATTCAACTAACTTTGAAGCGTTATTTATAGTAAGCAAACGAAATGCTTTTTTTATATTCGTCAATTAGAGTTTGAATAAAATTTACACCAGACGAAAGTCTGAAGGCGATCTCGAAATATTTCGTCAACGATTTATTGTATAAATAACTACAGTAGATTCCAGAAAATATAACTTCACTTATAAAGACCAATTTGTTGACGTGATTTTATTTCTCTATAAATGGATTTCGTAAACACTTTTCAAATCCGTCAAGTTATCCGACTTATTATAAATTAGGACAATCCATCAAACTGATTTTCTAACATATGTCCATTTCTCATCTCATTTCAGTTATACAGTTTGCTCTGTGTGATATCCCAGTACCAGGAATTCAAGGCTGGTCGAGGGGGTAGACAGGAGTCATCAATCTGTGGGGTAAGTTAATCTCACAATATGAATATTTCGATAGGGATTAAGGATTATAATATTCTCTATGTTTTCGGTGCTCCAATCAATAGGCCTATAGAAACGTCCAGAATGTAGCTCCAAGCATCGACACAAAGAACAATGGAGCCCCAACAAAGCCATCATCAAACAGGACTGTGAAAACCCCCATTCTCTACCCACATAATAACTGCACTACCATTCCAGAGGAGATCTAGATTGATTGCAGTTTAGGTAAGGCTACAATAAATTGACTTTTCGTAATTTGTTTTCGTCCATATAAGACTTGTGGTTTTATCCAAATTAATGTTGCATGCTCTTTTGGTGCAAATTTAATTATCTAAATTAATGATGATCAAAAGCTTTCAGTGTTGGAAAAAACTTGGTTGGGTTATTTATTATTGTTATCTTTAATTTGTTTTATATTTGTGAGGTAATGCAAATTATTTCTACTATTAAGTTAATAAGATTAAAATATACTAATTTGGATATTTGATCCATTTAAATGAAAATTTTTATTTTACATTTAACTTAGTTTAGTTAGAAATTTTTTGTTAAAGAAGGAAAATATCTTTATAATAAATTATTCTTCATTTTTTAAATTCCGACAGAAGGATATTTAGCCTAAGATCTTTTGAATTGTTTGCAGTACAACCTGATGGCTTATTAATAGAACATTATCTCTTATTTACGCAAATAATTGTGAGGAAGGCTATTACTGTTATGCCTTTTGTAAAAATTGAAATTATTCCACTGGAATGTATTCTGTCAAAGTCGATAATGCGTTAAACTCGTGCTTTTTTCTTAATAACTATAGGGTTACCACCATGCAAAAAATAAATCAAAGTTGCGAAAAAACGAAAAACCGCAAATACCGAATGGGTCAGCGTTATAGCCGCACCCCCCTTTTCGCCGCTATGGGGCATTATTTAAACAATTTATTAATGGGGGTACTAAGACAATCCCAAATATATCCAGAATTACAAAAGTTTGAGTTGTGAAATCGTAGCAGGCCGCTAGTAGCTCACATTGAAAGTCTAAGAACCCATATTTTGAAATATGAGAAAATAGTATAGTGCAGCTATAACATCAATTTACACTGTATAAATGAAACGGATGATATTTCCTTTGTGTTTATAAGAGGCGACAGCATACCCCGTAATACTGTAGAATGAGGAAATAAAATAATAAACAATGAAAAATAGAATTATAAATTTAGTAATTTGAATTTAACACAACAATAATATTTATAATTTATTTTTATTAAAATTCAATTTATTTAGTCTGAAAATCACTTATGCCTTCTGGATAACATAGTCTACGTGTTTTGCCATAGTTAATATTTGTTCAATAGTACTACTTTGCCTCACAACTCCATTCAATTTGTTGGCTTTTAACAGTAAATGGAGTTGAGAGTAAATAATATTTATAGATTTTTGTGTTAAATTATTTAAAATGCATAAAATGTTGCATACAATACAAACGACAAGCCTTATACAGATTATGGGCCTTCTTTAAAATACTTGAAACGCTGGTGAATTTAAAAATAACTACATTTTATTTAAAAAAAATTATAAAAAATATAATCCTCTTTTATGCCATGGTATTAAGGAAAAGGAAGAGGAAAATCATTTGTTTTGCTACATGGGCATAAAATAAAACGTTTTTAACGATAAAGCATTTGTAAAATATTTTACTTCATAGCTATTTATACACAAGTTCGATAATATAAGGCATAATGAACACAAAAGCTGTTTTAAGCCACGAGCGTAGCGAGTGACACACTGACGACCAAATAAATTTAATGGATTTCTTTTACGGAGGTCACACTTTAATAATAAAGTAAAAGCACTTGTGCAATAATAACGACTTTGATAGAGCAATATTGATTGTCATAAAATTAACATTAAGCAACCAAAATGCATAAAACTAATTAAAACCAATATTTGTCGTTATAACGGATTCTATTTGAACTGTGTTCGGGTACTATTTAACCGTTAAAAATTGCACTTTTTTCCAAAACGGCGCCCAAAATTTGACTTTCAGACGAATTTATTCGTTGATTATGAATTTCTTCATTTCACTAGCAAAATAAAATAAATAAAAAAAATTTCACTTGTGCGAGAAAATGACGCTCTCAAATCTGAAATCGATGTCGAAAATCTAACTAGTGGAGGAAAAAATTAAAAGTGAACGAATGAGGTTTTAAAACTTCAATTTTAATTTGTAATAGAAACAAATTTTTAATTTATTTATTTACTTTTTCCAGATAACTGCTGGAACGTCCTGAGTTGGTACTCAAACACTTATGCTAGAAACTGAGAAGTGACTCAACTGAGGTTGTAAAAATGATCAATAACCCACTTATTAGAACAAGTGATTGAGGGTTTTCGAGGAAGGTTAATACATGTGTCGACTCTAAGCTTATAAAGCAATTTTCAAAAAATGGCTGTTCACAAGCAAATTGTGCATAAGTATAATTATAGTATTGTCATCACTTAATGTATTTTGTATTAACTCAACACCATCAATTAATTTAAGTATTACTACATACTAAAGTGCACCATTAAAATTTTATTGTACTATCATGGACACTGCAAAACTATTTGTCAGTACCCATTTCTAATTAGGAATAATTCAATTAAATTTAAAGGTTTTGTGATCATTAAAAGCAAGTCTGAGATATAAATACTTAAAATTTTCATAATGAATTCAATTTTTAATGAAATGAAAAGATTCTCTTCTTTAATCCCCCTCACAATGAATGATTGGTTAATTTAAGGTTTGTTTAAATCTACTTTTAAATAAGAATCCTATTTTGGGATGTTAGTTTTGATTGTATTGACAATTAATTTCAATTTTGAAGAAGGACAGTTTTAAATTCTTTAATCGCCCAACATACAAGACGGAAATATAACCCTGAAATTATAATGAGGATATCGCGTGTCTCTTCTAATTAAACGAGTTCCACTTTGGACAAAACACAACGAATGTATTTCATGGGAAATCCTTAAAACAATGGACTAAAGAGACAACAAAGAATAGTATTTCCTGGTATTATCGTCCCAATTATCTGCACATGACACACCTGAGTCCAATTAAATAATCCTAATATTTATTCATTCTATAAATCCAATAGTCAATTATTATTTATTTTTATTTTAATAAGAGATAAAAGAGAAAGAGACAATGAATAGAAACGAAATAATAATGATATATTTATATATGAATATGATAAAATATGCCATTTTATAACCTACAAATAAAATATATCTTATATATTTATATTTTGGTAAATAAATGGTCTTTTATTTTTCTAGAAGACAAATTGATACATTCATGGTAAGTAACAAAAACTGACGCTGAAATAGGAGATAACGGTTGGTTTGGTATTGATTACACAGCCAAAATGATACATACAAAAAGTTACCTTAATACAACGACATTTGATTTTATCTTAAAATTAATGGAAAGTTCACCATAGAGGTAAGTTTGATTCCTGGATTTCAATTAAAATTTCGAAATCTGATTCCTATTAGAGACATGTCACCACATTCATTAGGTTAACAGATCTCAGGAAACTCATATTCGTTTTATTACAAATAGAATTTTTTATCCGCTTGAGTGATTAGCACATTTGACTGCCTCCCCGGAGGTCGTAGGATTGAATCCCGGGCGGACATTTTTCAGCGCGAACAAAAAGTTTCTGCATTTGTGGATATCAATAACATTGGGAAATAATTTTCATAGCGAATTATAATTATGTAAAAAAAAATAAAATGGGCGGATTGAATGGATCCGTTTACAACTGGTCTAGGTGCTATTAATTGACTAATTATACACTGAAAACATAGTCATGGAAAGTTTAACATCCGATGGTTGAGACTACCCCAAGTACCGTACTGGAATGTATTGGGAAAATATTATTTACTTTTCCATTAAGTATAAATATTAACTAAAAGAGATGGCTACAGAGAACAATGGAAAGGAACGTTATAATTATGTAGCCGTTATGAAACTTTTACAGCAATGAAAACTATTTCCATATTAAGCATTGAAGAATTCTACGGTAGTGATCCTATTTCCCGCCGCAGTACCAGGACCTGAGAACTCCCATCACTCCAAATTGCTTCTCCATCTCTTTCCTTCCTGGCCCATCCAGCATTTCATTTCCTCATGTAAATTATTATTGTAAATACAATGTAAACTTTTTTTTCTATACATAGACGTCAACAAATCAACATTTTTTCATGGGAGCCAAATGCTCTCGCGGCCTGACTCCAAACTTCATTCTCTGCTTCCACTGCACGACCCAACTTGGCCACTCCATCGCTCGCCATATTACTATGTTTTGCCAATAACAAGTCTGCAAAGTAATTAATTGTCAATTAATGCATAATGAACAAGAATAATTGATTAGTGAATAATTTCAAGCAAATTTGCATTATATTTATGGTTAACTAATAGAAGATACAGTGTGAATTGAGGTTATAGCCG
>JXOV01023585.1:5864-38830 GCA_001014945.1 Clogmia albipunctata
GAAAAACCACAAATGCCGAATGGGTCAGCGTTATAGCCGCACCCCTCTTTTCTCCGCTATAGGGCATTATTTAAACAATCTAATGATGAGGGTAGTTAGACAATCCCAAATATATACAGAATTGCGAAAGTTTGAGTTGCGAAGTCATAGCAAGCTGTGAGTAGCTCACATTGAAAGTTTTAAAACCCTGATTTTGAAATATGAGAAAATAGTATCAAAAACTTCCGAATCCAAATAAAGTAATGATGGCTATCGAAAACTGCTATAATTTTGCATTGTGGATGATAAAATGGACACAATTGGACAGCCAAAAAAGTCACAGTTACAAATAATATTTTCTGATGTAGCGGGTTTTTAGGCTACTACGCACCGTATCTAACTAACGGCTCAATGTATTAAAGTCCAACCATATTAGATTATAGATTATTAAATTCCCTACAAACGATTCGTACTTAGTTTTGGAATTGGACTGCTGGGTTTGAGCCATTTCGGCGATGAATTTACTCAAAAATATTAGCAGAATTCATATAAGAAACTAACTTAGGGCCGAATTGAGCAAATTGAACTTTATCTTTAGTATAAGTTTGAAGTTCCTGCGACATCTATTTCCAGAGATATCAAGAATTCATTTCAGCGTTTATATCCTTAACTCGAACTGTGTATAAGATTAGACTCTAAAGCAATAAAAAAATAATTATTTATTATTAAGTCAGGGATAAAGCTTCATATTTTATTTCAAATTTTATAATAAACTATATTTTATTTGGGAAATATTATAATATTTAATAATTTTCTGTTATTTTATTGATCGACTTTCAAATAATTAATGTGTATTGAAGCACAAAATTGAAGTGACCAAGCGAAAAAGATATTCCATTTACCCCCTATTGTTAAAGTTATTGTTTGTTGCGGCGTGAATAGATAATAAATATTATTTATTATATAGATCATTTTCATCTTGGTTTTACCACTTCAATGATTTATATATTGAAATCTTTAATGATATCCATTCAAGAAAATTATTATCTTTTGAATGAAAGCACATCGACTGTAAATAATTTAATAGCCTTTGTCTGTGAATTTCAATGAAGTCTCATGTGGTGACATCGCCTATAAACGATTCACATCCGGGCATCTGTTTCTGATTATGCTATAAAATGGATTATGATTGTGATATTGTTTTGTCTTTTTAATGAAAACTATGCAATATATATTTAAAATTAAAATTTGTGGATATTATCAAACAAACTTTAAAAGAATTTCGTTATATTAATAATTTAAAATATCAATTGCAAGATTTATTTTAGATCAATAACATAAGTAATTATTATTTAACAGTTATCTTTCAGAAGTTGTTATAATGAGTTCTTCAGTAATTAATTAAAAAACTTGAAAAACGAGAAAAGACTTAATCAAATAATTTGGTGTTTTAAAGAAGACCTCTGAGGTAAATAATGCTTATTGACTGCGTATTTTAGAAGATTAAATTTTTAAATAAATACCCGAATCTAAAAATGTCATATTTACATAATCTTTAATTTTTTTTTCTTTGTTACAATTAACCAATTCAAGTTTTTTTTATGTCTGATAGAGAAAGATTTATCTGTTTTCTAAGCTATTCAAAAGATTTGTTCGATACATTTTAGTAAAATTTCCATTTTACTATCGATTAGACAGTGAACCATTTCAGTGCGAATTTGATTTCTACATAAATTTGATAATTGTTATATATACAACAAGGTATTGTTTTAAGCCACGAGCATAGCGAGTGCCTTAAAGAAAGCCCGAGTATTTAATAATGTTTATCGACCGTGTTTTTTTATGCATTTTTAAATAAATTAACACAAAATCTTAGAAATTCTTTAATTTTTTTTAGATATATAGGTTTCTCTGTTCCACACACTGTCTTTGTTACTCAATACGCATTGCGGGAATAGGATAGAACATTCCTAAATTAAAAATAAATTTAAATAAACCACGGTTTTACAATTTGGTTAAACTTTAATTTCAGTGCACCGATCAATAAATTGAAAGAATTTTGTTTTGGTAATCCCTTTTGATTTTTCGGCCCAAATTAAAAAAATTGGGTAATAGATTTCAATGATGTTTATGTTTCTATTTTATAACAAAATGTTGATTCGTAACAGAATTTTTAAATATAAAAATCCATAATATTCGTCCAAANCTGAGAGTGTAGGATAATCTTCGTCAAAATTTGTCAATATTTAACAGTAAAACCTCTAGTGTCAGAGCAAATTCGAATGTCATAATATCAATTTTAAGCAACAAAAATGCATGAATAAATTAACAAAAAATTAAAAAAAAACATTCGTTGTCTTAAAATCAAATTTAAATTATTGTTTCCCTCTCATTGTTTTCCTTTCTTTTTCTTACTCTAAGTGAAAGTGGAAAAAGCAGTATCTTGAATCTCTTTCTTTCACATAGAAAATATCATCCTTTAATGGATGTTTTAAATTTAAATGGACCGAAAACAATTGAAAAAGCACTAGTGCTATAAAAACGACAGAACAAATTTGAGTGTCACAATATCGATTTTATGTAACTAAAATGCATAAAAATATTTAACATTAAAAAATGCCGAAAATCACTATATACAAACTGTAGTAATAGAAAGTTTAACTGTATAAGGGATGGTTTTCATTTTAATGGAACGTTTTAATTCAACAAATGATTTTACGAATGAAAAACAACTACTTAAATTAAAGAGAAAGATGATATTTACTATGTGAATTTAGAGGCAACAATGTTATGTATAACTTTTTTATCGTCACATAGAAGAAGAAGTTTGAATTTAATTTAAAGAATTTTCTTTTAAATTTTTGTGTTCATTTATTTTAAAATGTTATATAAAACACGGTCCATTTATTATTATTTTTTTATAGAGATGGATTGTGTCCAATGACAACTGCACGGCGACATGTAAGACCTATTGTGCGTTTGTCCATGAGTTATTTTAAATTTGGTTTCTGATCTGATTTAATAATCTATGATATGAAAATATGTTTTAAAATATTTGTTTTTTTACCAAGAATATAAATAGAATAATTTTTTTTCTTATTATTATTCTATTATTCAAATACACATACCAGGACGCACATTTGACACAAGTATTTGAATATAAAATTCCGACCTGTTGAATGTTTGTGTATCTATTTTCCCTTAAAATGGGGAAATCTTGGAAAAGCTCACGCATGCGCTAACCTCAAAACTACACATTTGATGCACTGATGGGTTATCGATGAGAGAGAAAATCAGACACATTCGTTAAATAGGTTCAGTTGGAGAATTACCTTTAATCGTGATTGACGAAAAATCCGCGAAACTCGGAATACGGTTAATACTTGGATATGTTTGTGTGGAAAAAGTAATTATTTGTGAAATACAGGGATTACCAAAAATGGATTTCCGTGTCACTTTGTTATGGATTACGCTGCAGAGGAATTTCACCGGAAAAGCTGTGACTAATACCTGGTTTCTGTGGAGGGTGTGCATTGACAACAAATGAATTGTGCTTCTATGGTGAATCAATGTGAATGAAAATCAAAGAGAAGAGAAAAATCAATTTCGTTTAGTGTGTTTTGTGATTAATAAAGTGGATATATTCATAAATTGGAAGAGGATTTCAGAATAGTTTGTTCAGTTTTTCCCGACTAATCCCATTAAAGAGCCCCTTCTCTTCTTTCTCTTCCTCTTCGATCACCACTTCCATACCACAAAACTCCTATCTCTTCACATCGTTGTCGAGCACTTTAAACAAAATCGATTTGTGGTGGAAAAGTGTTGAAAAAGAATGTTAAAAGTTGAAATTATAATATAGAGGTTTAAGGGAAATTCCATGAAAATTTATCAGCATCGGCATTGTGTTTGAGTGTTCTCTACACACAGAAAGGGTAAGTGTTTTGCAAATTATAAAATAACCTTGTTCATTTTTCCCATGATGTGCCATTATCAATGTTAGAGTAGAAAATTTTGTTTGATACACAACTCATTAGGACTCTTGACTTACGATGCGGTTGCCTACATTTTTTGTTATACTTTTTCATTATTTCAAGATTCCGTTGTTTATATATTGAAAGGATTGTACAGTTAACTTCCAAAAGAAGTTTTAATGAAGCTTAGTTATTATGTTTATGACAAAGTTAATAGTGCTTGATAATTATTTTACAAATTATTCATAATTAGTTTTAATTACATAATTAAATTACTAAGAGTTTTATAATTGTAGTCTTTTAAATGCTTACATACAATGCTTAAATATAACATTTTATTCGAATATGTATATTCAATCTATAATATTATAATATCCAAAAATTGATAAGTAGATTTAATCAAGTTTGGTTATTTTCCATATCATATATTTGTCAATCAAGAAGACCCATATTCGGGACAAGTAATATTTATGGCAAATTATTATCTTATCGTATCTACCCAAATACAACATTTTAGAAATAACTAATTACTTCCGTAATTACTGCTTATTAGTGTTGCTAAAGTAGTCATTATCATATTATTAAAACTAATATGATAAAATTATAAAAATATTCGTAATAAAATACTACTACTATATTGTTTAAAATTAAAGAATTGCAATAATATTTGTTTTATATTTCTATAAAATTAAAATCTACAGTTATTGGATTTTACAACATAAAAGTTTACATCTTGAGGGGTTTAATTTCGATCATTCACTAAAATTATATCTGTTATTGTATTGTAGTTTTCATTTTTAATTTGAATTCTGTTATAGGGTTTATCTTCTTTATTGATATATTTAAACGATAATTAGAGATTACATGACAACCCAAGATTTTGAAGGGTTACAGTTTTATATCTATATATCCCGATTAGTTTTAGTCAGGATTATGAATAGTTATGGATTTATAGTGAGAAAGTACATATATTAGGACGAAACTTTATTGTATATCGTTAATTAATATTTAAATTTGGATATATAACCTACAAAACTTTCCAATGAGAAAAATCACCTCCTCTACTTCTAATGGCAATTTATGAGTTATTTAAAATATTCATTTAAAAATTATTAACTTTATTTATAAAGATAATAAAGTAAATAGACAATAAAAAAACTTTAACTCACTTCAACTACTGCTTGTGCGAAAAAAATGAAAATATTCTCATTCGCAAACTAAGCGATTCAAAAATGATATACAAAAGAAAAAGACATTTATTCCAAATAAAATTAAAAAATAATGAATTTTCTGAAGCAAATTTTTATATTTAATCATAAAAAGGCCTTCTGTGAATACTTTAGCTAAATTTTAAAGTTGTTAACCCTTAAGTTATCTTTAAAAGAAATATTTAAATCAGAATCACTCCATACAATATACTTCTTGCTTTAGAGTAAACAGACAAGACTAGTACATTTGTTTCTACGTCCATTAATCCAGACTGTAACTACTGACATCTTATCACAACTATATAAAATCCACTTATAATAATAGGATAGAAATTTTAAATTTTCATAATCAAGGGCTGTTTCAAAGTAAGTTTCAAGCATATGATGTACGGCATGCCTTACAAATTCTAAACACAAATATCCTTTAAAATGGACTTAGTCAATATCTATAGATTATTTTATCTCTTATAGAGTTCTAAAGCTTCTGGAGATAGAGATATCATACAACTTACTGCTTATAAACAGAAATATATATATTTTTTAGAAAAGAAAAAATTGTTTGTGTTTGAAAATTTGGGCCCAGGTGTAAAGTTTTATGTGAAACAAACCAACATTTAGTATTTACATTCTATTATAAATAAGTGAATTAAGCCGCACTACATTATTTTTAATTTTTAATAAGAACGTTAATTAGCTTTTGTTTCTAAATTTGAAATTTGCTTAAATTTGTATTTAATATGCTTCATGATTAATTAAGAATCTTCTTTGTAATTATGCTTGATTATCAAAGCTCAAAAGTGAATTTCAAATGGGTTTTGGGAATTGGATTAATTTTGAATGTATTCTGAACAATTTTGAATCATTTTTCATAAGAAAGATCAACATCGTTATAAATGAATTCCATATCTAAGAAGTATAAGTTCTTGGTTTTTTTAAAACACGTAAATTTTTCTGAATAAAGGAGAGTCGCAATTCTAGGAAAAGAATAATCTTTTGTTATATTTTTTTCTATTTTGTGTATACGACAATGTTCTTTTAATCTTTACATGTGTACAACGGATTTTGCAACCAAAATCGTATGTATGACTCGACCCAAACGTTTTGAATGGAGAGGTTGTTTTCCTCAAGGAAATTTAAATTTCCATACCAAGGAAGCCTTAAAGGGCAAGAGTGTGTGCAAGCTTGTGATTCTTCGACAGGAATTAATTCGCAAATTTGCCAAAGGCACTTTTCTATTCAATAATATTAATGCTACACAAATAACATTATAATTTTGTTTAGACATATATAAATTTAAAATAATTATAAACCTGTTGTAAACATTAAAATGAAATATATTTAATTTATTTATTTATTTAATTATATAAATAGACTTCTATAATGTTTTTTGGTTATATTTATTATTATGTTTGTATCATAATCAAAATGAATTTTTTCATTAAAAAGAAAGAATTTTTTGCATGAAGAATTTACTGTGTTGATAAAAATAGTTGTGGCTAAATTAAAAAAAGTGCGAAGGCTATTTTAAACAGGGGTTGTCTGTATTTGTTTATACCTTTTTGTTTTAATTACTTATTTATTTTACCGAAAACCTTGGGCTTGTTTATGGGAAGGAAATTTCAAATTAATTTTTTTAGAATAGAAGTACGTGGTCGAAAAGATTAAAATTTGACGTTTTTTTTTAAAGAAGAATCAGATCAAAAGTAAAATTAATTGGATACACATGTTTCAGAAACTACGTTAAGGTTTGATTTGATATTGTTCATTTAATAAGAAAATGTCAAAGAACAAAGGGATATTATTTTTTTTACTTGATAATAAAATCTCACTTGTTGTATGTTTAAATATCATTCAAAAACTTGTCTTGTATTAGGTTTCGTAAAGTAGAAAGTATTAAGAATGGTTCTGTTTTCAATTTACTAGGAATAAGCAATGGGTGGTTTTATATTTGAAATTTCCCTGTCCATTAATTAAGAACCCAGCACGGGATGGTGCATTAGGTTTTAGAGTTGACACAGATTTCAACTCGAAGGGCCCGGGCTCAAACCGAAATTTCATTCTTTGGAAATTCATTATTAATTATCTCTAACAAAATTCTGTTGTCATTTGTTTAAAATAAATGCACAAAAAAAATCCCCAACCTCAACTGTTTAGTCAATACAAAGTATTCGTACAACCAGATGGGTTTTAATGCCTAGATAGAGTTCTTAGTAACGACGAAGGAATAAACCGGATTTTCTATAATATTGTCTTGAAAGAGATGGTCTCGGAATCATTTGTTCATGGTGCTAATCATATCATAAAAAATAATAATTGATAGACTTGATATTTAATTGTCAATTGTTAAAGATTGACAAATGAATAGATAGTGCATTTAATTACTTTGATGAAGTAAACCAATTGGCTAGACTAAGACTAGTAACGTTTGTGGTGTTATCGTCGCGTTGATTTAGGTGGAAACCGAATTCAAAGCGAATCCCAGTGCAAGAAACTCTCATTCCGTGACTAGCAATTGTTTAAACACGAGTACATTTAAAAACAATACTATTCTTGCTCTCAATCAGCATATAGTCTTAATAGTCACATTTAATGAACTTCGATGTACTGGTTTTAAAGCACTTGGCTTTATTTGTAATATAAATATAAGTGCCAGGCGCCTGCATTAACTTATCAATTTTTCATGAACCTCTGAGAAGTTGTAAAACGTTTAAATTATTTGTAGTGAAAAATAATTTTAATATTTCAATAATTTCGTTGAAGTTTCATGACTCTTCTTGTGGTTGGATTGTGTCGGAGTAAGGTTTGTGTGTTGATTGTTTAATTTTCTTTTCAGCGGTGGCAATAAATCAACAGTATTAATTACATGAAACATACTAAACACACAAGCAATGTCCCTTTTTCGAACTTGGAACATTTCTATTCTGCATTATTTATACTTGTGTTGAAATTTGTCAGGAGCAATAGGTTAAATTGACAATTGTTGTAAACTGGTCTTAGTCAGAACCTGGTCAAAGCGTAGTTCGCTTTTTTAAGTTTATTTATGTTACAGGTACAATTTTTTTATCCATTTTAAAACTCTGATATGAATTACTTACTTCTAAAAATAATATTTGTTTAATTGGTAAATGGACAGAGAATATCTATATATTTCTTAATTTGAAATTAAACGGAATTTTATCCAACTAAATTGGTATTAATTATCTTATTATTATTTTATTATTAATATCTGTCTCGTGGCCGATGTGTAAAAGCATCCGGCTGCCTCTTCGGAGTCAAGGGTTCGATCCCTGGGCGGATAGGATTGACTGGGTCCTTTTTCAAACTGGTCTAGGTGCTATTAATTGACTAATAATACACTGAAAACAAATAGTCACCGAAATGTCGCAAAACCCGTTGGTTGAGGTTGCGACCCCCCATGTTCCTTACAGGAATTGAAAGGGAAAAAAAAAAATTGGTATTAATAAATAAATAAATGTTTTGAACATGGATTTTAAATATATATTTGTGTATTTAATAAATATGTGCTCAAAAATGTTATCGAAGTGTTTTCAATTATAATGTAAAAAGATAATATTATATTGATTTAATTTGTATTAGATATTATTATATTTATATTAATAGTGTATTTTCAAATCGATTGCAAACGCAATGGAATGTGTAACCTTGGAAACCAACCCGTCAGTAATAAGATTATCTATCATCCGAGAATATTTTCATAACTTATTGGCTGTGTAAGTAACTGGAGCATACGTTCCATGACGAATGGGCATATTTAATAACAAGTCTGTGTAGTCACGTTGAAAATTGCATGATTTCTTGGAATGAAAAGAAATTAAAATCGATTTGTGTTGTGCAGAAATTACGACTGTCAAAAGCACTAAATTAATTAAGATGCCGAGGAGTTTTGTTGCCTGAAATCAGGTGAAATCAATCAAAATGAAAAATTGCTAAAACGCTAAATCTGTATTCCCGCAATTCTTCAAATTGTTGAATGTCACCTTCATTTATCATTCTTAAGCGGGAAATACTTGAAATTTCGTAGAGTAATCGATCTTCGGGGCTGCTCTGGGGTAAATGTGTATTAGCTTGGCTTGGCACCCATCGACAATAAATCAGTATTTATTATACGGTTCGCTGGTTTGACAAGCAGCATAAATCTGATCCATAAAGTACGGATTCTACGCTTTAGGGTATTTGTACTATATAATCGTCATATTTGAAATGTTAACGATTATTCCCTGTAAATAAAATTTCAAAAGAATTTTCTTAAGTGAGTTCAATCACTTTGAAATTTTAAACGATTTTTGGTGTATGGTTATATTTGAAAAACAAATTTAAACTTATTCATTAAAAAGGTGTGTTATGTAAAATAAATACCAATTTAAACTGTTTTGTTGCAATAACTTCATTCCCTCAACTTTTTAATTTTTTAATCAAAATCTGTTGTTAGAAATATACGACCTTTTGTAAAATATATCTTAAAAAATAAAAGGATTTCATTAAACATTTGTTTATGACAGACCTTCCTTGAAATTGGTCATTTTCCATTCCTTTATATCAAAATGTATTTATTTTGAATTGATTTTTCATTGTATCTGATATTAATTTAAACTTGAATTATTTTCTTTTAATAAAACATCAATATAACGTGTATCTGTAAATATTAAATTAAAAACTATATCTATATGTTCCATAATTCATCATCTGATCTTGAAAAAAAACAATGAATGATTTGGGTCAGTGAAGCTGTTTGCGCCTTTAAAGTTATTTTCGTTTTATTTAAAATAGGTATACGTAGACAATTTCTTAAATTCCCAAAGAACCCCTCGTCAAAGACATACTTTTGAAAGCCCCAATTCATGAATTGTTTTGACAGTTTCCTTAATAAAAACAAACCCTCATCTCATTTTCATTTGCTTGATGTGAAATTGATTTCGTGACATGAATGTTCATTAAAGAGAATGTGCTTATTTCTCCTTTAAAAGTGTTGAAAATTTAAAGTAATCTGCATAAATTATTAAACTATTCAGCATTACTTTCTCTTATAGTTTTGATGTGCATAATTGATGAAGTATTCTTATATTTACTGAAGTCGTTAAGAGAGAAAGTTCTTTACGTTGAAAGTTGGAAAATTAGTTTGAAAAAGAAGTGCATTTAATGGATTTCTTTACCGTTTTACATTCCAACAAGACAAATTTCTGCTTCGGTTCCGAAAACATACAAGTGCCCATTGAATCGATTTTCTCAATTGAATTTGCATTTTCCCGAGTGTAGTTTTCCAATGGCTAAGTGCAATGTCGGCATAATTGAAAGGGTTTTGCCTTTTGTAAGTAATGTCAAGAGTAATTTTGGACTAGGTCAAGTGTAATCCTTAATAAGTAGATATGTATTTCAATTTATATATTTTTTAATGATCATAAAATAATTTTTCTATACTTTAACAAATAAAATTATCGTTTTGGATTTTTGTTTTAATGAAAAGGTTCTCTTTTCAATTTAAACCTTATTTTCTGAATAATTCAAAATTGTATCAATAAAAATTAACCCTCCCTTCAATCTTAATTTGTCAAATTTACTGTTAAAAAGATCTCATCATTTTTCTTAAGCTTTCTTAAACAATATTTAATAAAAATTTTAAAAATATCTAATTAGACGGATTTTTCTACACTATGTCTGAAAAACTATGACTTGTTTAGCTATTCCGGTTAGAAAATTTTCAGCGTTTCCCCCTTCCTTACAATAATCTATTACAAGTTTATACCACATTAAAGTCACATTTCTAGTCCATTTTAGGTTATGAATATGAGCACGATTTATATAATAAAATGTTTACTTTCATGCATATGTACTTGCAAATAAAACATTTTGCAATAAACCTAATTAAAATATGTTAGGAGTAAATTTTGTGAAAGCATCTGGTTAGGGAAATTGTATGTCTTGATGGTGCCTAAGGATCCGGTAGTTTTGGGAAGCTGTAATATCTACAATTAATGCATTTTTTCCTTCAGATTAGTAATTTTTATCTAAGGTAATTCTTGATGTCTACGGCTCAGGAGTGAATTTCCCGTCTGTTTCTTACAATTATCAATGCTAAGTTATAACTTGTTTATTATAACTAAGTATTTATTAGTTTATATTTTATCCAGTAATGCCAGATAAGTGTGTAATTCTTGCCATAAATAAGGGCATGGATTATACATAGAAAATTTACCTTCTTAACTGTTTATTCCCTACTAACATTATCCATATACCATCATTAACTGATTTAATTCATAATAACTGTCTAAATTACTAAGATTGAGCCTCTCCTGAAAAGTGGCTAGGCTTATACTGCCCTAGTGTGCGATGCCAAATGGCGGGCTTAATAAACACTTTTATCCAATTCGTTCATTAATCATATAAAAATAATTTTAACTATTACTATAGCAATAGGGCTAGTAATTGTGATAGGAAGGAAAGCTAGAGCGATATACGATGAGAGGCGTACGGTTGTCCACCATACACCTGTTGATACTTTATCGTGCATCGTTACAATGATGTTATTCATATATTTATTATGGCTATAATCCCCGAGTTTGATTTTTGCTGACTATATTAAAAAGTCAAATTGATAAGCACTCAAATTAATTTGCATAATTAAGAGCACTCAAATTAAGAATACATGAAATAAATTCAGTTATAAGATTTAACGATCTACCCTTAGCGCTTTGTGAATATTAAGCAGAGGATAATTCGCAAAGTTTTCCCCATAAAAAGCGTAAAATTCTAAATTTGTCCGAAACCCCAACGAATTTAAACCATTTTTATACAATTTAAATGTGGAATATAAATAATTTCCATTTCGCTATCGAGTTTGCGAAACTTTTTTCTACTAAGTCGCTACGTGCTTTGCAGAGACTTTTCCCACTCAAATGATAATAAATTTGAATAATAATTAAATAAATTCTCGTCCATAATATTATCACAACGTCCTACAAAGTTTGAAATTTATGTATGTTGCTTCAAATGGGAGATAAAAATGGAATCAAAAAGGAATAAACACGTCTTACAGATAGGAACGAATAAACACGCAAAAGTCGTTTCGACTTTCGAACAAGAAATGTGGCCGACAAATAGCATTAACCTTTTCCGTTTGATGGCGACGACCGGAAGCCCCAAGACGCCATAGAATGTTCTAGGCCCATCACAGTTCGATTCAATTGGAAGTGTATTGAATTTTTATGCACGCAATCCACCCCAGTGGTCAGGCCTTTTCGATCTTTTCACACCCCCCCAAGAAAAGAATTGGTCGAATGTAAACATCGGAGAACAATTTATGAATCTTTCATTTGTTATGACTTTAATTATTTACGGTAAACACATGTTTAACGCATTCACAACCCCATCACGTACTTGGAAAATTACCAAAGACGTTTTCATTCCCGAATCCCGACAAATTACTGTCTGATTTGTGATAATCAGGAACCTAATTATGCTTCGAAAAGACAGTAATTTGACGCATGTTGGCTATTTTTATGTTAATTTAAATTGCGAAATAGTATTATTATTTTCTAGCAATTTATGACAAAGAGAAAGTGGGAATAATTAATTGAGTCACGTCAAATTAATTGCCCACTTGTGTAAACAAAACAGCTACATTCGAGCATTAACATAAAGTTTCAAGTAATTAAACTGAAAGTGCGATGGCGGCGACGGGTGTGAATTTTCACAGAATTTGAGATTGTTGTTTTGCACAGCACTTTTTTTGTGGACATGAAAGCGGATTATTTTTAAACGAAAAGCGAGTGATGAAACTTTTATTTTATATTTTTCAACACTTCTCTTTATTAGTATTTTTTTATTCAGAAAAATTTATTTAAAATATTTATTTTTATAAAAAAATAAAACAAATATAACGTGTTTTTATTATAATTTTAAATTGAGCAGTTTAACAGATACTTTATAAATATTTTAAAACAAGATCTATTTAAGGTGTTCTCGAATTTTCTTTCTTAGAATTCGTGTCGTTGAATTTAGAAGTTAAACCTTGAGAAGAATTCAAAGAAAAGTATATAGTTCATATATATACATTCACCGAATGTTCGCAAAAACTTCACTCAACTTTAACTTTTTTGATAACAGAGAACAATATCACTTTTTCTTTAACTAAATAAATTATGTTCTTTCTGAAATGGGGGAGATATTTGTCGAATCAAATATGATCAAATATTCTTAAGAAACAGTAAATGAAAGAGTCGACATTAAATAGCGAATATGTGCTTAAACAAGTTTGCTTCTCAGTAATCAGTATTAATTCAAAACATCCATTTAAATTTATGGTTAATTACTTTGAATTTACTAATATTCAATTACTTGACTGGATTATGAATGGTTTCGGTTTTGGAAATATGCCGTAATAGTCTCAAAACAGTTTAAACGGGCAAACATATTACTGATATTTGTATGAATGCTTTAAGGGCAGAACAAAGTAATGACAAACCGCCTAAAACGGCAAAGAATTTTTTGTTATATTTTTACATGAATACTTCTTCACAGATCACTAATTTTATATTGAAATTTTGGTTAAACCATGGTTAATTAACGAAGAGGTTGCGCGAATTTTCTTTTGAGAGTCATTTTGATTTAAAATGAACACAACATACATTTACTGTGTTGACTGTACTCTTAACTTCAAGAAATTTACACCATTACTTTTTTTTTTAAAGAAAAACCAAAAAACTAACTTCTGCGATTATTTCCACATTTCGGCTCTAATCAACTATCTTTAACCATTTAAGCACAAAATAATATCAATATAAATACTTATTACACGTACTTAATTACTTTAAAAGGATTTTTTATTCAATTTAAAGTAATTTTCTCCAACCCACAAACGTTTGACATTTCAGAGATGACGTCATAAATGAAATTTCAAGCCACAGTCGTTTATACATAGTTGTTGTACATAAATAATCGCCATAACTTCTTCTGTTTTGATCGACTTTGGGTGAGAATAAAATTTTTAGAAGGTTCTCTAGAAAATCTGATAACTGCCTTATTTTGTTCATGGCACATCTTCAGCACTCTGTGTGCACATTATTTTATAGACGAAATTTCAATTTTAAATTCATTTGACTTTGAAATCGCCTTTTCCGAAATACATACTATTTGTTAATTTCAAAAACTGCCACCTGATGGCAAACGTGCCGATTTAGGCCACCGTTCTTAGTACCTTGCTTATTTATATGAAATTGACAACGGCACTATTCTTGCGAGTTTTCCTCGTTTTTGATTTAACAGAAATGTGTTTTCTTCAAGTTCTGATAAACAATTACAACAAATTTTAAACACATTTTAAATTAAAAAATTAAACTCCAACTAGGTGGAGTCAGAATTTCTTTTCATTGTAATTAATCGATTGATTTTAATCATAAAGTCCAAAAGCATAGTTTAATCACAAAAAACTAAATTTACTTATATAAATCTTAATTTTCTTATATAAGACAAGCCAATTATAATAGAATCAATTTTCAATAACAAATTCAATAGCCATTAATAGAAAATTGTTGAAAACATTCTACCAAGCGTAGATAATATCGAAAACAAGTCGAAACTATTTCCAGAACACATTAACTGGTAACGTGATATTATAATTAAAATCTAATTAATGTCAACTTAATACTCAAGTTTATTGTTGCCGGAATAAAGTGTTTCTCGAGGAAACCCTTAAATGGCAACTGGAAACTAATTTCATGAAAGAGCGTCTCAAGATAATAAATTGATTTATTTATCAATAAAAGAGATATGTAGTGCATAGCATATGGATTTTATAGACTGAATCAGGGATGCTGGCAATTTCAAGGCCTTCTCCAGAGCAACAGCGAGGCACGCGCAAATGGAAAGGCATTATTTTATGTTGTATTGCAATATTAATATTTATATGAAATGACATTGCGACCAAAGTTATTCTGCACCCCAGATTTATAACAATAGACATATGGTTTTGACGGATTCGTAATTGGAATGTTTCGATTATAGGTTTACCAATTTGCAAAGTTTAATTGTCAAATTGAAACAATTGCAATGTTTGCAGACCGATAAACTACGTAGAACTTGTCCAATTAATAATATTTGTATCTTTGTTACAATTGTATTTAATTATTATGAAATCGAATAACTTGTTTGTTCATAAACCAAATGATATTTTAATAAAATGGGTTATTAAAATATATTCATTAAATTCGAATTTGCAATATACCCTGATTCATTAAATAGTGATTGATTTAATGTTAATATCTGAAATAGATAAGGTATTATAAATAATTGAATTATTTAATTAAAGGAATATAATTGAATTACGAATGAAAAATTCAACATATTCCAAATTGTTTTAATTAAGCAATAGTTGTGTTATTGACATCAAAATAATTCATACCTTTTTATGTCCTTGGGCGGAATATTAATTAATTCAATTAGAAATATGAGCACAATATTTATACCAACATTTATTCCCTTTTCCTTGAATCGATTTTTTTAGAGCACTAAACTATCTCACCATAAGTTTCATAAGAATCCATTTGGACGCCCACATTTTGTTTCAAGAACAGAAAATTGCAAATTGGTTTGCCTTTGTAACTGTAGACAAAACTTTACGATTGTTTAAAAACGGTTCTTGTTGGAAAGAAAAATATCTCCAATTAATTTATTTCTGTTTACATTCCTTTTTATTTTATTAAAAGGAAAAGAGAAGAAAGCGTTCTTACCTACGTATTTTCCTACACACTTTCCAATTATCATCAAATTTAATCGACTTTGGCAATTTTATTTGTTTCATTTTGGGGGTGAATTTTGCCGTCCTCTAATATTGCTAAGTGTTTTTTGATTACCAAACGAAGAATATACACTCTATCAAAAATACATTAAACACCCCATATTTTTAAATGTTATTTCGTTATCACCAGGCGTCACAAATCTACCTGAAATAAATTGCCCCAAAAATGAGGCGCCAAGAAATCATATTTTCCTTATTATTATTCGTTATCTTTCACTGAAATAAATATGGGAATATCATATTTCACAATACTAAAATGGGAGGCCATTATCCTCGGAGCGATATACAGACGAATCAAACATACTGAATGTAAATAATACATGACTTTTGACATTTATTCCGTTATCAGATCGTCCTATTTATTATAACCACCACACCATAATAGACGTCTCCATCAATTTAATATTGAGTTAGGGATGTATTCTTTGTGAGCTTGTTTGTACTACAATATTGACTTTATAATATTTGCCCAGATGGTTTAAGTTAACATATGGATATAGTTTTTTTTATTACTAGGAAATCCTTTCAACAAACATGGTTTTGTGTGGTAAACGTTTTTGCCAACAGAATTAAATGAAGAACTGGTCTGTAAGAAGAGTTTTTCTTCAAAATGTTGTTTACTTAATACTGACTGTTTATAAGAATAACAAAACGATAAATTAAACCTTTGTACTTATAAAACATCCATTTAAAATATGTAGTATATTAGATATTAATTAAGATATAACATGAACTTAAAAAGCAAATTATTAATAAAGTTGTTTTAGTATCATATTATTATTTTTCATAATTATATATTACGATTTCCAATTATTGTATTGACCAATTAAATGTGTTGGACATCACTGGATCCGCTCTCATTTACTGTTTTGATATTTTCGTCACAAGAAAATTTGGGAGTGGCTAAATACGTGCAATAACAACCCAAGACATAATTCTTTGGTTCTAATAAGCTTAATATCTATTAATTAAAGCTGTAATGCGAAAATATTTGCAAAACTTGTCTAACTCAATTCAGGGAAAAAGGATTGAAATTATTAACAAATAACGATATATGTATGTGTGTCCAACTAAGAATTGAAGTCAGATTGTTGTCTAGTTCTTCTAAAACTATGAATGGCAGTGAAGCCAATGACATCATCCATTCGACAGTTTTAAATCTAGACAACTTATATAGGGTTGGGCGGCTTTGGTTTGACTTAAGTTTTATTTGCACTTATTCCCATTCACAAAAAATATTAAGAGGGAACTAAATTATTATATGTTATAAAGAAAAAAGACGATAATTATGTCGTACTTTGGGATAATTATATGATAATTTATTTCCTAATTATAATTTAAATTCATTTTCAAATCTAAATAATAAATAAAATTAACCAAAATATTTTACGTAAGCGGTAGACTTAAATTCGTTCGTACGAAAATTGAGTACAAATTTTATCAATATAGATCATAATTAAATTGTTTTTTTACAAAATATAGATAAAATGTTGCCCAAATCTTTGGTTTACTTTTATTTCAATTTAATTTTGTATTAGATAATCAGGCGAAAATAATTAAAAACTGTTTTATTTTCATATAGAACTTTTGAATTAATTTTATAACAATTTTTAAAACAAATTGTAATAAAATTAAATATAAAGTTCTATAATTTGATTCATCAAAAGATTTTTTTCAGAAAAAAATAATTTTTGAAAAAATTAATTACATTCAATATCAAGTGAATGTATACGAAAAGGATTTGCACCGAATACGTTACCTTTTCAGTGGCCGATTTTCTGGATCACTTCTATCGGAAATTTTAGTGGACTCTGAAAAGAGATTAATCAATAGAGTAAAAAGTTCTGTTTGTGTAAAATAAACACACGCAAACAGTTTGATACTAATTTATTTGTGTCTAGGAAAAGACTGGTTAAGTACATTTTAACCAGTATACACCAGTGCGATTAAGAATGAAAACTCAGTCTAGGCACACATTTGTCGATTTAAACGTCGAAAGATTTCTAATTTCGCAACAAAATAATCGCTGCAAAAACTGTTATTGGAGGTAGTACATCGCAGTTAAGATATTTATTAAAATATAAGTTTTTAAATATTAAATTATAAATCGCAGTCAGTATTACCGACAATACAGTGAGGACACAATAAAGAAAGAAGTCCCAAACTGATTTAAAGAGAATCAGAAGTCTTATCCCCTATGTTTTCTTTCCCAATTTAATTATAATTATATATTATTCATACAATTTCAATTACGGTGTTTTATTAAGTTTCAAATCTTATTTTGTAGAGCAATTTTTAAGATATTTTTATTATCATTAAAATGGTTTATAAACATGTAAATATTTTAATATTCCATCACTTCTTGAATAACAGAATTAGTGAGAACTTTATGAGTATTTATTTTCGTGAAACCCACTTAAATTTGAGATTAAGGCAAAGTTATTTGGTCCAATTCCAGTAGAGTGCACTTGAAATTTTGTACTTGAATTTGTTTATAAATGTATTGCTTATTTTAAATTGTATTGCCAATTGGAGATTGCTTTGAAGTGAAGCAAGAAACGAGAACCACAACACATGTATATAGAATAAACACTCCACCAGACTTTTGTATATAAATAAAGTATTTTGTACAATACAATGTAATTCGTAGAAATTGGCAAATTGTAAATGTCATTGTGCTGTGCAATTTTGGCTTCTGAGATTCCCACTTGAGTTTGTATTCATTGTGTGAAGACGTTTCGTATTCTTTGACGGGGCTTGTTCTTGTCTTTAGATCCGGGATTAAGGATGCGATGGAGACGCAATTTCAGCCACCAAAGGCGCAACAGGCCGACCACCATAGGCAACAAGCCAGACAGTTTAAAGGACAGATTCCGCCCTACTTTCCGGAAACTTTCAAGGACTTCTTTTCAATATTGACAGAGGACGAGGACCACGTCGAATTGATTTCCAACATTCTAGAGGACAAGGTAATGCAGAACTGACTTTGCAGTGGGATTTCAAAGAATTTTATTATCATGTATTCTTCAAAATTAAGATTTATGTATTTCGTAAAAAAAATTTGACTTATTTTAATTTAATAATTTGTACAAGTTTGTGTTTCTTATTATTAATTAAGATAAAATAAAATTTAGATAAAATAATAAAAATGTTTAGTAAGCAAATTTATGCAAAGAAAAGTAACATTTTCAATATGAATGTAGTATCATATTAAAATAAACAAATAAATTATATTTTTATGACTATTATGTATATAAATGGTTTTAGAAATATTAAAATGTAATTTTCATTATACTTATCAAGATCTTGATAAACACTCTAAATTTATAATAAAAATAAATTATTTTCCTATATTTATTTTATATTAGAAATATTTTAAAATAATAATAATTTTATTTATGTTTTAGTTTTAAAGTAATTTTAGATAATGTACTTTTGTATAAGTTTCTTTAAGAAAATTTTGAAGAATACATAAACAGCCCTTTTTACAAACACCCTGTCAAACTGAAATGAAATTCTTAAACGATATACAACAACCACAAGGTCATACCAAGATCACCCCAATATTTGGAGAGGAAGCAATGCGAGAAACCATTTTGTTGTCACAACAATGGTAACAATAATAGCTGCCAAAGAGACTTGGATTCGCAATCCATTAAGGAGAGCACCAGCAGTATCACTCGGACGTACTCAACCAAGTACTACCGGAACCGGGGCCAATTTCGGTTGGGCTCCTCCGGTTTGAAGGACCCGAGCGGTTCGGCTGATTTAGCCCACTTTGGCAGATCCAGTTCCTTCCGTTTGTCCCGACCCACTTACAGCAACTATTCCAGCTTGGTCCTCGCCGAACGGTCCAACCTCCCCGGATGTAAACACGTCAAGTACTGCTGCCTCCATCAGGCCAATAACTACGACAGTCCGTCACCGCTTCAGATCCCATCCCACTCCGACACGTTCCTCTTTAGGGAGGGTCACCACTTGAGGAGGGAGCTGACCGGAGTCGAGGACGGCACGGACATCATCGAGGGTAATAACAGTTTCATCTACCCACCCCTCTATCCCACCGAAGACGAACGCGAGAACGACCTGGCCAAAGACGATCCTGAACCAAGATTAAATCAACGTCATCCCGCATTAGAGTACCTTTCAAACGATAGCTATGATTCAATTAGTAGGAGTAGCAATTTTTACGGTAAGTTTGATACGGGAGTAACAAGTTACACAGCAATTGATAGGAAAATCTCATCGAATTTTTAATTTAAGGGTTTTCATGGATCCTGAATTTTATTTTAAATATCCAATTTATTTTTCATTAAAGAGGTTAAATTACTTTAACCATTGTTGAAATATTTTCAAATTAATGAACTTTGACGTCTTTAAAGTCATTATGATTTTTCATTTGAATATTAATCCAGAATTAATTCCGTAAACAAGCCGAAGCCTATATTCTAATTTTATGGCTCAGCGACCAGAAATAAAACAACAGACTTATGCAAAAGTTGTTTTCGCACAGCTTAATTATAAGTTTTGTTTCCTGTTTCAATTCAATTTTCGTGCATGAACGATCGAGAGCAATTAAAAGTATGCTATTTACAGAGAGTTTTATGCAAATAATCACTTAATTCACTTCGCCCAACAATTACGGAATTAATTCAATGTTGAAAATCCCCTTTAGGACCATTAAACAAATGGCGACTTATTACTTTAGATGTTTCAATTTTAAGGAATTTAAATTACGGCTTAAATATCAATATTGGCTGATATTATCAACGCTAACTTAACAATAAGATTATTCAGATCTGTGGTGGTGGTAGTAGTGGAAACGTCATGGACTCCGCTGTATGCAAGGAAATTAATGATAATTTTATGACAAGACACTTTTAAAGTAGTTATATACAATCAATACAACCCAAGACAATATTCTTTGGCTCTAATATGCTAAATGTCCGTTATTCTGAGCCAAAATGGGCAAAATATCGCAAAAATTCTCTCATCATATTTGGTAAAAAAAAGTATTGAAATTTTAAAGAAATAGTGTTAAATTCTGCACAATATAGTATCTAGATAACAATATACATGTGTCTAGTCCTCATTTCGAGTTCATACAAAATCAATTACAGCGGAGTCGATGACGGCGCACATTCAACTGCCAATATCTGGACAACTTAGTTAAGGTTGAGTGGGTTTGGATATTATGATGTTATTGTCAATTTCAAAGGATATTATTTAATACTACAAATAAGAACTTCGTTATTCGACTTTTAAATACCAGTAAACTTTTATACCAATATGAATTCAATACATTAATCTCATTTAATTTTGACAATAAAGATAAAAGGTAAGAAATTAAATGCAGGTTATTAAAGTTATATTTTTGTAATTGTTTTGAACATAAAAACATCTGTTATTCAAAGTTCAAGCCAATCAGGAAGACATTAAAACTCCATTACTTAAAACTATCAAGTCAAACAAGAAGTTTGTTTTATGTCCATTTGTTTGGAAAGACCATACAAATTTTATTTCGTGTATATTATGAATGTATTTTCAACACATCAATCAACACAAGTTTCAAGTTAACATAATAAAAGGTCAATAATCGTAGGAAGGAATTTCCCTGAGCTGTTAAGTAAACTATTCTTAAAACGTGTTTGTTTACAGAAATATTAGAAGAAAATGTTTGGTTTGCACTAGTTAATCCTCGTACTTAGTTTGAATGCCAATCCGTTTTAATGTTTGCAAATATGCTCATGGTTTCACCAATCCTCTAACCATAACAATTAACACTTGACTTAATTTTGAGAGCAATGGGGATTTTCTTTTGACGACTTGTTTACGCTTACTTTTAATTACTTTTCAAGCTGTTGAATGTTTACTTGTTAAAAATACTTAAATCGATATTGTACGACTTTCATTACAAAACAGCTGAACAAGAAACATTCTGAAAATAAACTTTTGGCATTTAAGAAGGAAACAATCCACAAATAGATATTTTACCTATTTTCATTCTCTTCAATTATAATTATTTAAAGAAAGACGAAATTTCATTCAGTATTTATTAAAGGTTATTATAAGTTACAACCCCATTTATTTAGTTAAATGGAATAACAATTTTTAATTCATCCATGTGGAGACCTTTCAAATCAATCTACGATAACAATATCGTTTAGTGCTCTTAAAACTAGTCGAGTAGAAACCCAACAAAAGGGCTATTCTCAGAATGGGTTATCGTTTATCTCGATAGGAATCGAACACAATTGCCTATAATGGGTTGGCCATGAGCAGAGCTGGCTATTTGTTCCTCTATGGTGGCGAGAATAATCGAAAATGGAATTCAATCAGCAGACCATCAATACTTTAATTTTCCCAGTTCATCGGATACGAATGTATGAATGACAGAATTTGAATAGATGTCAATATCCTCATCGAACCCGCTTCACAATGTATTTTAAAAGTGATGAATGCACTCAACCATAAATTGGTATTTTAAAAAAGAGGGTCTTTATAATTCACCAGTTTTTTATATAGAAAATATATGAGTTTATTGACGACGAACTTGGAAAATAACAATAATATTCAAACATTTTAATAAAAAAAATTTAAAAGTAGTTCTAAATAATGACTCCAATTAGCTTTTGGCATTTATATAACATTTCAGATATATCAGATTTAGATTGAGTATCAGAAACATCATCCTAAATCAAGATCTTACTAGTCTTGTCTAAACCAATGTAGAATCAGCTTCTTCTTTAGTCATCTTCACTGTTCTCCAATTATTTTTCATTTTGTATTACAGTCTCAGCTGTCTTCGTTACTGGCAACCGCTATACCCCATTCAACACAGATTATTCTCTATTCTCTCTGATTACAGTATCATTTCATTTTGTCCAATTTACTGTTTGTTATCAGATTATGTTTTACTTTGCAGTCAGATGTAAAAAAAAGAAACAGTATGAATTTATATTATATTAAATACAGAAGTGATATATTATAATAGTTTTCTGTTTTAAATTTAATTAATTTTTTAATAATAAAATTAAATGTGGGTAATTTTTGTAAATAATATTATTAAATAAAGCTACAATACAAGGTGTTTTTTTTAAACATCTGTATCCAATCATTGTTAAATTCTATATTGACAAAATATTTTATTTCTGTCTATGACAGTCTTCTCGACGGGTAACAAAAAATTCAATTCTCTGCCTTTTATATCTTTGACATTTGAATTCTGTAGAAAAGTTTCAGATTATTTCATACAATGTACTTTTTTAAACTTACATTTTTTCTATGGAATCCGTTTATTATCAATTGAAGTACATTTGATCCATAATATAATAATGTTAACAACCTTAAATGTATATAATTCTCAAAATTTCATGCAAACAACAAATATATTATAGGACTATTAATATAATTTTTTCCCGATTTTGATATAAAAAGTACTGGTTTTAATTCATTTGCTTCAGTAAAAAGTGAAATTTTTCTAAATGAAACATAATAATCATCACGGCTTGAAAAACTGAATAAATACAGGAATGAAAAATGTACTTTAGAAATGAAAACATATTTAATTAGTGTTAATTAGTTTTTGTGCTATTTTACAAATGAAAATTGGGAAAAAGCATTCGTTTCGCGACGTTTAATTCAGTTATCTTGAAGAATGCCATTCGCGTCGTCGACTTCGTCTCCTAGCGGAAACAGCTTTCCTTCTTGAAAACCGAAACTTAAAGAACGAAAATAACTATTTACGATACGTGGACTGATTAACATCAACCTCTATTTAGTTTTTTTTTCATATAAATTCATTACATTATAAAAAGATATAACGATACGTCTATAATGACACTCCTGTTGATAAGACCGATTTTAAGGAAACATATTCGGTTTTTGTGACCTATAACAAGATGATTGACTGTAACTCTCACAGACAGTAAGCGATATTAAATATCATTTTTGTTAGTGATTAGTGAAAACTTTAAAAAAATATTCATATGACATAGAAGTACTTATTTCATAAAAATTTTAAATTACATTATTTGTTTGGATATTATCTTTATATATTGTTTTCTTATATTAAAATAAATATTCTAACAAAACTCAAGTTCTATTTTGTTATTTCCTTCAATTTGCTTTATATATTTTTTGTCTGAATGTAAATAGTTACATTAGAACACATCTTAAATTTGTACTTGAATCAGGTTACTTAAAGGTATAAATTTACTTTAATCGTTTTTTTATTTCATATGGGGAAAATTTGCTTATAAATTGAACATTGCAATTTTCAAAAGTATAGATTGTCGATTTCATCCCACGAAATAATTTAAAAATATATGAGTAATAACGTCATTAAATAAATATATGTTATGCTGAAATGTCAAATTAAAATAAATTTTTGAAATAAATTTATATTCAATATTGTTTAAATTCCATTGTTATACAACAAAGGCACCCTATACTTGATACAAAGATCTCGGCACAACAGCGTAGAAAAGTCGTTACCGTTAATTTGGCAAATTATTATTGCGGCTGATTGTATCAATATCTCTCTTTCAGCAGATAATCGGACCGAGGACTGTGGCAGCGTTGCCGGGAGCAGCAATTTGGAGAAGAATCCGAGCAGAAATTGGAACGAGTCTCCGGTGATTAATGGTGCTCTTAAGAGTTAAAATCGTTTGCTTGGGTATTTTTAATATGGGGTATTTTTATCAGCAGTTGGATCTGTTGCGAAGAGCACTCCCAATCCGATGATACAGACGGGCGGAGGATACCAGCCAGCGACGAGAACGGGGCAGCATCCAATCAATATCATTGCGAATCCGTTCCTCAGACAATACCACTATCCGGAGCAGAGCAACAGCAACACCGGACAAAAGGGCGTCAAGATGTACTCGGGGACGGACGGGGGTGTTTCATCGGCGATTGTAAGCCATCAGGTAGCACCGGGGAATTTGAAGACGCTTTCTTACGGGCCAAAGGACTTGAAAAAATCCCCAGTCGTCAACCGGAGGCGCTCTTGCTCCGTCACCCTCCCCCAGCCCGATTTGCAGCGGTTTCTCACCAAGCCAGAGCCCGACTACCCCAACTCCTCCTCGTCCTCCGGTTTCGAGAGCCGTTTATCCAGGTAAGTGCTCACCGGACAGAATTTAAGCACCCTGTCAACATTTGTCAAGATTTTCGGTTCCATTTCGTTTTATCGCCTTAATCTCTTGCCTCCCATCTCTATTATGGCCACCTCCAGGGATCGATACAGCCAATGTAAATCACCTGTCAATAATCCGCCGGTAAACAAAGAAAATGTTATCGGAATCGCAAATCAGCAGCACAAACAGCAAAAATCTGGATCACATCAGCAGCAACAGCAACAACAACAGTCCGGTCGTCCAACCAAGCAGAAGCAACGAATGAGGACGGCGAGCATGCCAGCGGAAAATCGAAAGGTCAGCACCCTCTATTCAGTTCATGTTTTTATTGCTCTTGTAATGTTCCTCAATTTAGATATGAAAATTATAAAGTTGCTGGAAACCTTTTTAAGTCAGTTTTTTTAGGTTCCTTTCTAAATGTATTTTTGTTTTCGAAGTGATTTTTATACGTTTACAAATTTAAGGAAATTTTTTTAATAAATCTATTATTCGTACTAAAGCCCAAGATGTTGGAATAAGTTTTTAAAAATACCATAAAATATAGGATAGAGATGTTGGTTTTGGTTTGATACAATATAAACTGGTATTGAATTTTGTTGTTGTTTTAATTTAAACCAAATGTGTAATTATTTATGCTTAACCTTTATTCTATTGAATAGGTAAAATTGTGATAGATTTTGAAGGCTTCAGAAGATTAAATGCGCGTTTAGGTGTTGTGTCCATTGGAGCCTAATATATCATAAAATACATAACTGCTAGTATCCAATTTTCATAACCAGACGCCTCCACAAAATACTAATGATTAACTCTCAAAATTGTTCATAACTTCATAGAAATATATTTTCTTTAAACATATATATCAATATAAATATTCCGTGATAAGACACCAAATTGTATAGAACTTTGTAACTGTGTTTATAATTAATAATTTATATACCTAATTTCATACCTAATTAAGAATAATGAGTGTAAATAATGCGTATTTATTACACAAAGAAATAATTGGATATACCAATTTATTTGTTATTAATATAGGTATTATCCAAATAATTCAATTTATATATTAAATTACAACTATTAAAATTTGATTTAAACCAATATATATATAATAAATCCTATGAATGTTTGGTTTGAAAGAAATGTTACAAAAGCTTTTGTATAACAACTGAAATATTTATTGATTTGTAGGATAATTAATTTGGTGTACATGAATATGTTTTTAAAACAGGAACACGACCAAATAATGTTAAATTTTTAATTATACAAAACATTTATTCCATTAAATTTATCTGGTTTGCATTTAACCAAATTAGGTATTGATTAAAGTACAAACAGAAATGGTTCATATAAACAACATCAAATCAAAACGAATGCAGATGCTAATATAATAACGTATAACTTGATTTTCAGCCCCGATTATCGGAAATGAGACGGTCTGCGATTCACTGTGCTGCGGATGTGGATATCGAGTATTATCGTTTGCGGAGCTTCAGCATCACGTCCCATGGCGGGATTTGCAACCTGGGGGACTCGATGAGGTATTTATCAATGTTAATGCAATACGAATACATAACCATTCTAAAAGGGGGATCAATTAGTCGATATGTTTCTTTATAATTGATCGATTTCTGTCGACGTCATTTTAAAATCAGATGAAGCAAAAGAGCTTTGATACTATTTTTATAAACGAATACGATTGATTAAAGTCCCTCACTCCACTATCACATTTTACATTTCATTAACCCAACCAACATACGAGGGTTTTCCTCCTTTTTGGCTCACTAATTTATTTTATATATGTTTTGACGCAGGTATCAAATCCAATAAATATTTAATGCTCGTATGTTTACCTTCCCCTCTTTACTCGGAATATCAAAATTTATTGGATAATCCGAAAGTAATTTAATCCAATTTAAAACCTATTTAAATCCGCTAACATTTATAACGAAATTTCATTTAATTTATATTACCAAAATTTGATTGTTAAACCAATTTGGATAGGGGAGTTTTAAATACCGAGGTCATGAGGGATTTTAAGTTTATCCCATTGCATGCCAATTAAGGAACTTTGAGAATTGACTATTTAATTTATATTTTTATGTTAACATCATTTTAACCTCAAAAATTAATTCGAAAATACAGTTATTACTAACAATATTCTATAGTATATTTGAAATATCATCTGCATATTTGATAATAATTAAAAAGGTCATAGGTTATAGCCTCGCTGTCGACGGGATAATAAAACAATTAACTTTTTATTAAATTTTTAAGGGTTTAATTACTGTCCCCAAATTTTTATCCCTTTTCTGTTTTGTTAAAAAGTAACAGATTTTTCTTTGATTTTTTTGCTGTATTTGAAATATTTTAAAGCCTAATTAATAAAACTCCGCCTACCATTGCAAAATAAATAACTTTAGATGAAAGAATTTTAATGTTTTTAAACAATATGACATTCAATTACAAAATTTTAATTTTTTCAAGTAAATCACTATACAAAAAAGTTTTTCAAATTTTATTATTTTCTTGACTTATCGTGAAATTGTAAACTAAAAGTTTCTGTAAAAGTTTTATACAAACAACATCTAAATATGTGTATACTCTTGCAGCCAATGTCTTGGCTAATAATAATTCCAGATATTTTTCTTCCCTTAAAAATTTCCATTTAATCACATTATCATTCCACCTTTTGGAATAGGCTTTTACTTTAATGAATAAACAATGTCTTCCACGTAATAAGTTGATGTTCTGATTTCAGGAGCAGGAGGTCGCGATCCATCAATTCCGTTACATCAACGGGGACTTCAAACAGTGGGCGAGGGGACCGAAACAACAGGTGGGCAAATGATAAATAAATATGAGGCTCCTTATTTTTTGGGAGTGTCTGAGTTGTTATATAATTTGTAATTCTTTTTGTTGGTTGTTTATTTTCGCAGTAATGCCTCGGCTCACGACCTGAACGTGGAGGCGGATCAGCAGCAGTTAGAAGTGGGTGGGGGCGGCGGCAGCAGCAAGGGAAACAACGGGGGAATTCCGGCTTACAAGGTGGCGATGCTGGGAGCGACCGGAGTGGGCAAAACCGCGCTCACCTACCAGTTCACCACGTCCGAATACATTTGTGCTTATGATCTCAGCCTGGACGACGACTACGGCCAGAAAACGGTCTCAGTCCTGCTCAACGGCGAGGAGACTGACTTGGAAATTGTCGACCATCCTGCTTGCGAAATGTCGGTAGGTCCATCACATCATTTATGCATAAGGGCTGACGTTAAAATCAACTTAAGGCATATTTTAGGACATTTATTTTTCATGACAACCATTCACTCTCGTAAATATTAATACAGAGTAAGAACAAGATTTATGCTATGTTTTTTAATTAATTATTTTTTATATCTTTAGTTTTTTAATTACTTTTATTCAATTTGTTTATATTAAAAATTAAATTAAGGTTGGATAGCATGGGACTCATATTGATAACAATATGATTGCTCTATTCAATAATAGATATTTGTGCAAAATGTGTGCGGAATTTGTCGTTTTAAACAGTGAAAAAGTATGAGCCTCAGGTGATTTTATAATCGTTTTTGAGTTAAAATCAGTTTCTACACCCGAGCTGGACTTACTGTTGTCATAAATCTACATCAGAGTACAAAAAAATTGTAAAAATTAATAATTATGGTCTGGGTTAACAAAATGCGTATTCTTATTTAAAAATGGCATCAGAATTAGCGTTTGATGGCGAATAAATTAATAAATATGGTGTAATTAGTATACAGCTTCGATTAAGCACGCCTTACTACTCCTAGTTCCGTTGGGAATGTCGAGCTTTTTGAAGACAAGGAACAAAAAAGGTGAAAGTCACAATATATTTTTTTGTAGGCCGGATTAATAAAAAAAAAACAATGAATTTATTACGATATTTAATTTTATAACTCGTATTAATGATTTTATAAAAATGAGTATACATTTCTTTTGTTAAATTCCTTTAATGGATAAAAATTCAAGAATCCGTAATGATTATATATTTATTTCCTTTAGTCTCCCATAAAAATTATGGGTACACAACATTAATCAAATTTTCTTCCATTCCATTTAATTTCAGACCGAGGCCTTTTGTTCTACCTATAGCATAGACTTATTTGTAGTGGTGTATTCGGTGGTAGATAGGAACACATTTGAATCGGCGGAAAAGGTGCTACATTATTTACGGGAGAACGAGATGCTGTTAACGAGGGGTGCGATTCTGGTGGGAAACAAGACGGATCTGGAGCGGCATAGAAAGGTGCCCATTCATTTGGGCAAGAAGCTGGCCAAGGAGATTAACTGCAAATTTATAGAGACTTCGAGTGGACTGGATCACAATGTGGACGAGCTGCTTGTGGGAATTGTGGCCCAGGTGAAGCTGAATCCGCAGAGGATTTGCAATCTTTCGGAAAAACAACGACTCATTTTGTGCCATCAGAACAATACAAAATCGTCGGGAGTGCAGCCAAAGAACGGGAGGGTGGTGAGAAAAAGACAGGGTGCTCATGCCTCGGGACCACTAGACACTATGGAATTGTTTTCGCTTAAGAATTCCATCAAATCAAAGCAGCAGAAGAAGAGAACGCCAAAGAACCAAGTCAAGGGGGGAATGCAGGGGAATGAGGGTGGACTGAATGAGGAGGATGAGGATAACAAATCGACTTCGTCCAGCAGCAGCTCATTGTTGTGCTACTCTGATGATAATTCAGTCAAGTCTTCTCAGAGCTCGATATCAAATCGCAATCGCGGAGATTCCAATCAAAGTAACTCGGCAGGCTGTTCGACCAATTCCACACCAATCAAAAAGGGTGACCCACATCACCGGCATGGATCTTTAGATAGGGCTAAAAATAAACACAAATCAAATCAAAATAGGTCCAGTTCGGCGGACGATAAGGCCGCCATCAAGTTTACAAATCGGACCAAACTGTTTCTAACGTCTTTTTTGAAATTCAAAAAGAGCCTCTCCAGAGTCAAAAGGAGACGGAGCTCCAGTAGCTGTAGCGATCTTTTCGCCATTTAATTTCCATCTTCAAGTGGACTATAATAGAAATAGGAGTATTTACAGCCCCAAAACCCACCCCAATAATGAACAATACCAATTGAAACTATCGAATTTTATCAAGAACAGACCAATTATGTAGAAAGAGGATTCTCTTTATATTTGTGTACAAAAAGAATTAATAAACGACGTCGGTTTCACAGCAATACCTTTCCAAGTTAACCAGTATAAGCTAAACTACAGAAGTTTCAAACATCCACAGGAATTACCAAATCCATCATATCACCATCAAGTCCAACAACAATTTTCCGGACCAAAGTTAAGACCAGTATTAAGCCAGGTATGTAATATGTTTCATTTAGCTCAGATGAAAAAATTCAAAAAGTTTATTGTGAGAAATTATTTTATTATTCAATTTATTCTATAAACATTTAATATGAAAATAAATTCGAAAATATTTTAAAACAAAACTCATTGTTTCATTACCAATTAATTTTATGTTTACTAAAAGAGAACAAGGGTAAAGCTATTACTATAGTGATTCAAATTTGAAAAGTAATTAAGATAAAAAACAAATCTGAAGGTAAGTCCTATTGTTGCCTATTTAATGCAAATTTATAATACAATAAAAATAATCTATAAAACTCTTTTTTAAAACTTTCCTAATTAAAGAGAAATAAGTTTTCACAAATGCTCATTTACATGGATCAACATTTTCAATGTTTGAAATAGCTCGATAAATCAATAAATCGATATTAATAAATTAATGCTTAGTTAGTCTAGTATCAAAACTATGATATTTGTATTATTTTTTAGTCTTTTAAAGACATTTTCATTAGCTAATTATAGGACCATTACTGGTCAGTTTTTATAATTTGTGTACAATCATTTCTGCCTTGAGTCATACAGATCAATGATAAAGTTCAGTACGAAGGTAAATATCTCCATTTGGGTTTGTTAAATTATATCAATAGTGGGAATTAACTACTAATGACAAATTAATAAGACAGAATATATTGGAAAGCTCTAGCTGTATTTGCATTCTTTGGACAATACAATGGCAGTAAATCCCTCAATTCTGTTCCGTGTCTATATATCAATTGCGTGCCTAAGCCTAATCTATGCCATGCCTAGCTTTTAACAAATACCATCCAATTAAAGTAAATTAGAGAAATTCCGCTTAGTCAACACATTCCTGGGCAAAGTTTAACACAGAATTGATTGTTATGTGTTCTATTTTTAGAACCCAATTGGTTGTTGAGGTATTAGAATCAAAAACATTCATATTTATTTTTTAGTGTTTTCTTTAAATTAGTTTAAAATATTTAAAACAATATTCGTTTCATATATATTTTAAATAAATCGCATTTAAAGTAAAAATTTACATTTATTCGAAATTAGGTTAAAAATCAAAATGTGCACCGCAATAAACTGTAAGAAAAACCTAAAATAATTACTCGTACGATTGAATTAATTTTAAATACAAAATGAAACGAAACCCTTTGGGTACATGGAAATCCATTTCATTTCTATTATGCATGCATTCGATTCCAATAATCTGGGAAAATTAAAGTATTGATGGTTTGCTGATTGAATTCCATTTTCGATTATTCTCGCCACCATAGAGGAACAAATAGCCAGCTCTGCTCATGGCCAACCCATTATAGGCAATTGTGTTCGATTCCGATCGAGATAAATGATAACCCATTGTTTAGACTAGTTTAAAGTACTATGAGCAATATTGTATACGTGGTTGATTTGATATGACGCGTCTAAAATGGATTTAAAAGAACATTTCAAGGACATTTATTCTTAAAGTTTTTTTTCGAATATAAGTTGTGGTTATTCGGACGAAATTTATTGTATTTCTTTGTAACAAAAGAATTTTATGAGATATGTCATTCAATATATAATATATCCTTTATCATACGTTCAAATTTGATTGAGCTATACAGATCTTAAGCTAAGAAGTGAATAAGTATTATATAGGACTAGGCCTAATGCATTGTTTTGTTTTTTTTATTTGAGAAAATTACTTTATATTGAGTGAAAAAGTCTTTTAAAGTAAATAAGTACGTGAAATAATTCTTATTGTGTGTTACGAAATGTGGAAATAAATGTTTGTTTTTCCTTTAAAAAGTATATGGTGTAAATTTCTTAAAGCAAAGAGTACAGTCAACACTATAGAAGTGTGCTGTGATCATTTTCAATCGGATTGACGCCTCTCACAGCCTCTAAAAAAATTCGGCACCACCTTACTGTTTATTCGCATTGGTTTCTAGAATTATACAAAACACTATTGTTATAATAATGTTATAATAATTGTTGTATATATTTAAAAGAAAAATTTATTTATTTATTAGAAGCACATTACATATCCATATTTTAAACAATTAATCTAAAGCTTTCTGATAAACGATATTTTTGTCCTGTTTTTGGGAACTAAAGAAATTTGTTTTGTTTTATAATTAACGTGATATTTAAAGCAATTTTTTTTATTTGTATTTGGGATTACCTGTATGTCACATTTTTTTTGACATCGCAAGGGCTGGAATTGAGGAAGCTATTAAATTCTATAATTCGAAGAATGAAATTCATGTGTTGTNTGGGAACTAAAGAAATTTGTTTTGTTTTATAATTAACGTGATATTTAAAGCAATTTTTTTTATTTGTATTTGGGATTACCTGTATGTCACATTTTTTTTGACATCGCAAGGGCTGGAATTGAGGAAGCTATTAAATTCTATAATTCGAAGAATGAAATTCATGTGTTGTTTATATGTAAAATTTAGTTTTCAGTTGACAAAAAATATATACTTACGGGAAAGAATTTTC
>JXOV01023596.1:0-19247 GCA_001014945.1 Clogmia albipunctata
TTACACCTTCGAATAATGTAAATAACTATTATATTACCAATATGCATAAAAACAAAAATGATAATTAAATAATTCTTTAAATCAATTGTGCTATTAAAATGTCTTCGACAGAACAAATTTTAGTGTCATAATATCGATGTTATGTAACAGATTTAATATTTTCAATAATATTCATAAATTGATTTTAAAATACATTTGAAGAATAAAAAATTATCATTTTATAATGCGTTTAAATTTTGGTTATCAATTTGCTGTAAGGTACAATGTCTTTAACACTTTCTACACATTTTGTGCTTAATTTTCTAGTTAAATAAGATTCATGTTTAGTTAGTTTAGTTAGAACTGCTGTCAATTTCCACATTCATCATTACAATTAACACCTTTGTAACTATTCTTTTAACTTATCTGACCACATCTTAAAGCTCTTACTTGTAATTCACTATATAATCTTTAAAAAGAATGTAACAAAAGCTTGTTTAAATAAACCCGATATTACCGATAGGGTTTTTAAAAAAAATAGGAAAACATATTAACGGTCCAGAAATACAACGATGCAACTGCAGTTTTGTGATTGTAACTCTGGAACGTTGATATTATTTCATTTGTAATTAAATATGTTCTAATCTATTAAATATAAATTATTATAATTATATTCGAATAATAAATGTTTTAAGGGTTGAAAAATAAAACAATGTAAATTATTATACAATTAAATTACCCTTACTTTTTTCGGACCCAATGCATTTACAGGTCAGTACGGGATCACCTTATTAGAATTACTCTTATTTTATTGTACCACCCTATAAACAATTAAATGGAATTTAATATTTTCTGAGGAATTAGAATAAATCGAGAATTCACTGTATTACGGTCACGCACAATCCCTTTCATTGACTATTAATTTTGAATATCATTATGGGTTAATCTGTTTCTATGGTTTGGATGTTCTTAATTAATCATCACTTATTAATCACTAATGGCAATAGTTAAGGAGCGTGACGTTTAACCTGATGAATTTTCATATAGTACAAATTTTAAATCAACAAACGGTCTCTTAATTTGTTTAAGGGGCGAGATCTCTTTGGTGTGTGCTTTGGTTCTGATCTGACTCGCGAGAAGAAGATCGGATCGCGAATTACCATAATCGAGATTGCATCATGTGTGTACGTACACATACTCGGTCGTAATTGCAAATTATTATTTAAATTCGCCATGCCGTTTCTGTAAGAAGGCATTAAAATCGGTGTGGAGAAGAACGGAAGCGGCCAGAACCGGTGAAAGTCACTTATCGCTTCCGATTACTCTCATTATCGATCTCAGTGACAGCGAGCGCCAGAGCCGAAAATAGCGCCACCACACACAGGGTTGCTGCAAAATGAGCATATCATTTAATGTTGCAATGTGGTCAATTAGCTATGGGCTAGTGACTTGGTTTTGTTGTTGTTCTTATCAATATTATTAGTATTATTGTTTGATTTTACATTTCTTTTCAAATTTGTATTTACATTATAATCGCTCTCTCTATCTACCTGGTCTTGGTCTTGTTTTATGGATGAAATTGTGATTATCAAGAATCAGTTCTCTCACTTTAATGTTATGCACATATCACAATTTATTTATTTATATAAAACTGGGATCTATATATTTATGTACATACATGTATTGTACATGAAGCTGTTAACCAAGCTGAAATACATTAAATTTGAAATTGAAACTTGAATGGAATAAGAATAATAATGGACTGAGACTGCTGTTTTACTTTTATTTGGACGGCAGAAGCTTAGAACGTTGTACGTGTTTCGCTATTAGGTGCTGCGCTAAATAATATATTTTCGTTGCACTTGGCCGTTTGTTTTCACTGTTGTGCGTTTATAATAAAAAGTGCAATTAAAAATCGATCCAAATTTCGGACAGTGTCGAATTACCACTTATATACAGAGTACATCCATTTATAACAGTTTCAAGTTACATTATACCACTTGTGCTTAATTTGCGTAATTTTAAGACTGAATCAAGTTAGTAGTGTGTTACATATTTGCATTTTATATCAAAACATTGCTATTTACTTGTTTTACGCAGTACATAGGCCACAAAACCACGTGAGACGATGGACGACTTCTTGAATGAGATGCTGATTGCGCTACTGGACTGGGACCTATACCAATTAATTTGGACAGTTGCCGTACTGGGTTTATTATTAATATTCCTATATTGGCTCATTTACGTCCCGTTGCATTTGGAACAGGTAATTATTAATTAGTAAATAAGTACCATTCTTTGCTTCTGATTCATTTTAATAATATTCACCATTTCCCCATATTTCTTCCTCACTTGCCCACAAAACCGCGATAACATAATTCAGAAAGAGTGTGCATATGCTGATTATTTGGGTCTGAATGAGAGAGAGACTAAAACTAAGGAAAGCAACAAGTATTTCGTTTTCTGGATCGACTTTTATCTGCGCGTATCCACTCACCTGATCAACAAAAACAAACAACAGCGCGCACCTCTTTTTTTTATTGTTTTCATTTATAATAATAAGTGAAGTCGATTAATTAAACCATTTTCGTATATCGTATGGATTTTTAAATAGGTTGTGCACCAATTCTCATTATTAATGTTTTGCATCTTGCACTAATATTTCCGGTAAATTTACTCTCATTTGCGCTGCTTTAGGACCTTGGGGAAATCAAACGGTACAATTTGCCGGGAAAGGGGCAACGAGTCAAGTCCCGGCGATGGAATATTGGAGGATCACCGCCCAGGTACCCTCCCCCATTTCCGAATGGGTGGTACGGGATTGCTTCGAGCGTGGAAATCAAAAAGGAGAACATCAAAAGCGTCGATGCTTTCGGAACAAAACTGGCCGTCTTTAGGAGTGCAAAAGGAGTTGTTCACGGTAATTAGTATTATGAAATTGATTAAAAAATGAAAGCTCTACATTTCTAAATTAAGAATCTCAAGTGTTAGGTTTGAAAATTCAAAATTTAATCCGAATATTAATAACTGAGTTCGTTTGACCGCTATCTTAAATATGCAAGAGACAAATGCCCGATATTGGAAGCTCGTTTCCATATTCCTCGAAATAAATTCGATTTCTTTGAAACGAGATTCAGGTGTTCAGTCAAGTTCTCAGAAATAGAGATGTATGCTATTGAAAGGCATTAACATATATTTCTGTTTTATCTAGAAATACTTATAGATTTTACTAGGAAGAAATTTCAAAATTTAATAGAAATTGCCTTTTATTTATAGTCCTGGATGCATTTTGTCCCCATTTGGGAGCAAATATTGCAATAGGAGGAACAGTACGGGGCGATTGTGTTGAATGTCCTTTTCATCATTGGTCTTTCAACGGAAACACTGGACAATGTGTTAATATAGCCTATAACACTTCTGATCAAAGTAAGAACTTCTTCATTTGCCATTTTTCTTGATATTGTAGAAGATTTCTTCTATTTTTAATCCGTCAGTTCCAAAGTCTGCTAAATTAAACAAGTGGATTTCTCGCGAGCAAAATGGAATCATTTTCGTTTGGTACCATGCCGAAAACGAGGAACCGTGGCACTTGCCCAAGGTGGATGAAATAGACAACGGCGATTGGGTTTATCACGGTGGTAATGAATTGTATATCAATTGCCACATTCAAGAGGTCCCAGAAAATGGGGCAGATTCAGCCCATTTGCAAGCGGTGCACGGAAGAAATGTTTTAACGGGATCCGATGTGGGTCAAAAAGAGTCAATCTTGTCTCTGTTGGGTCATCACGTGTGGCGTGGCACTTGGAGGCAGTCCACTGAGGAGGACCAAAAGCACTTGGCATTGTCAGAGATAAGCCATTCCATTAATCTGTTTAACAAATTCAATCTGTTCCAGTTGAGCGTCACAGCGGAACAAGTAAGTTCGATTTATGCTTGGAATTGATCAAAATTAAAAAGAGATCTTCAGATCATGATGAGATTATTATTATTATTTATTAAATTATATCAGAATTTAAGAGCATTTACATTAATTTAGAGTACGTACTTCCTTATAGTAAATTTTAATTTATTTATTTATAGCTTGGTCCTGCTTACGTCCAGTTGCGCTTCAAGACAAACTACGGACCATTCATAATTCTTCAAACGCTTTGTCCTGTGGGACCCCTGATACAAAAAGTAGTCCATCGAGTTTACTTACCCAGGAAACTGTTTTTCGTCGCCAAGATAGTTATTTGGGCCGAAACAGCAATGGTAATTTAATTTTATAAAAGAGAAATGACAATTTAATCTGATTGAGATGTACATTTAGATAAAAAGAGATATGCTAATGTGGAACAACAAGAATTATCTGGACAGCCCATGTCTCGTGAAGGACGACAAATTTATTAAAGGGTACCGGCAATGGTTCAAGCAGTTTTACTCGCCCAACAGCATCTCATACAAAGACTCCTTGGAAACGCTTGAGTGGTGAAATTGGAGGAGCCGAGAAACAATGGAGATTCTTTTTCAATTAATAGATATTAGTAGTATTTGCAACAGAATACCAATTTAGAGAATTATGTTTCATATTTTGCGTATCATGTCATATTTAAATCTAGAATATTAGTAGATAATTATATAGAATTACAAGGCATGTGCTGCATATGAAATTACACCGATTTATGATTACTGTAGTCAAATGTTGTATTGGAGGAAGATTAGCAAATGTGATAAATAAACGCCTTGATTTTGACCCAATTCCTGCCTTTGATTAATGATGAGTAGCGCCTCTTTTGTTGTCTCGCAATTTGGATTTCATTCATGTGTCCAGTGTCACGGTGGAGCTGCTGCTCTAGCTCTTCCTATTCAAGGTGACTTTGTACTATACTGCTATTTGCTTCCGGCTAAACTTGTCAATTTGTCGTCAAGTGGATCGCTCTATTTCGCGTGCGAGCGCAGATAAATAGTAGAATCAGAGGAGATGATCTCTGTCTAGCCTTGGCTTCCGCACACATATGGTTCGTTCTCTATGTTTACCGAAAATTGAGACACCTTGAAAGAGGATCTCTGGGTGTAGTGTGGTCCGTCAGTCAGTCAGTATATCAAATAACTGATGAATTCGAAATAACTTCCTAGCTGTGTGGACACAAAATCTGTTGTATGTTAATTGATCCCGAAATTATGCGACCTTTGCGATGTTCTTCAGTTTGTGTAAAATCTCTCATTTTGAAGGTGAGGCGAGGCACGATCGCCTGTAGATCGTAATTTATTCCCTATATCTCTCGATCGCCACTTAACTAAGCGAATAAACACATGAATTTAGAGGGGGAATTATATAGGAGAAGTACAAAAAATCTGAATCGCGAGGATCCCATTTGTTTCCATTCAATAGGAATCTCTCTTCTTTTTTTAATTCTATTGACTCTGGTATTAATCACATACACACACTTGACTATTCATCCATTTGAAGATGATTAGCATCCAGATGTATATATAATTTAGGTACAAATCGTAAGCAAAGTGAGGAGGAAGACGACGTGACAGGGAGGAGGGAGGCTACTGATATTGAGAAAATGACGGTAAATTAGTAATTGGACGGAATTATGTATGCACATAAATTGGGCGGATCAACAAAATTCGGCTGCCCGTTTTCTTCCATTTTGAAATTCCATTAGATGGAGATCCTGTAAGATTATTTGACCTTCTTTTCAATTCGATCCGAAACACATCAGATACATTTCGCTTTGTACTTGTTATGCCAAAATAAATTGCAAATTGTCATGTTTTAGAGGAAACGTCACACACTTTTGAAATATACGATCATCCGCCTCCGCTTTTCAAATGTAATTCAAGGTGGAATCAGAGATCCGTTCACGTAGGAACGGGTGACCAAATCGATCAGACCGGGGATGTCGAGGTGGAGACAGGCGAGGATCATAATTTTAATCAGCGCCATATATAATGGATCAGATTCTGGCAGACACCGAAAACTGATTCATTTCCATGAACGATCGCGGTCGTTTAACATAACCGTTTTTCATTTAAATTTTTGTCCATCGACAAAAAAAAGATTATCCCAAATTGGGTCCCCTCTTGAAACGGGCCCGGGTGGACACGTACCGGCATTTGCATAACCTATAGACTCGAATTGGTGGTTGGACAGAGATCTATCAGAATGGAAAATTAGAATTTTCAAGTTCAAATGTGTCTCCCCAGGAGGTAGAGGATGATGAGGGGGGAGGCGATACTAAATTATTCCAGTCGGGTCTTTTTGACGGTTTCATCTCCGATTTGGTCAAATTAAGGTTAAAAGTATTTATAGGAATAGGAAACGGGTCGATTTCAATATCATCAAAGCACTTTGGTGACGTCCGATCAAAGAATTTCCCATCTGGTACTGGCTGGCTGGTCGGTCCATAGCGACCATGTCAAGCGGTAGGTCGGTTCACAGCCAAAGTAAAGTTCCGATATGCAAATAAGGAGAGTGACTATACCGAAATATGAAGAAAATGGGGTTTTTAGGATGGAGTTGTTTTTGATTGATTTGTTTCACCATGCACCAATAAAAATCAGCATACTACTCGGCCCGTCGTTTGAACTATTGTAAAATGACGGGACACACAGTTCGCGTCTTCCAACTGAACTTATTCTAGAGTCAACACCGCAAAGTTTAACGATATTTATGTTATGTGGCTGCGCCGATTTTTTTTCTAGATACTTTCACCAAATACATAAATGCATGAGTACTGCGGTATTGTTTGTTATGTTTGTGGCAACACAGCCACCTCTAAGATGGTCATAATACTGGGGTCCAGCCCCACGGAAAGAAGGACCAGAATCAGCACGTAATCCCGGACTTAACAGCGAGCGCAATAAACAATTTCCAGAATTGTCGAAATTGGGTTATCGGAGAATTACCAGAAATACGTAAATATTTTTCTCAAAATACCCCGACCACTGACGTCATTTCGACCACCAAGAACTAAACCGATGCTGCTGCTCAAAACATCAATCACATTTCCATAAAAATAACGGACTTTGGTGCTGGACGATGAAATTAATTTAGGAAACAAGTTTCATCCATAAAGATTGGAAATGATTAAGTCTCATTTTAATGGTTCTTGTTGCCAGTTCTAAATTTGGCTAATGCTATTCCTTAAGTTCTTATTCGCATACAAAAATAGAATTTTATCGAAACAGACGAAATTCAATTAATAATCTTAATATATTTATTCTCCAAATACGGATCTAAAAGGGATGATGAAGTTTAGTAGTTTCAACAGGTTTTTTTTCCTTAAATCTTTATCTATTTGGAAAAGAACATAATATTTTTCCAGTATGTACGTTATTATTTTACAATTTTCTGAATATGTTAACAAGAACTTAAGTGTACAAATTATCATAAATCAACATTTAGCAGGCATTAATGAGAATATAATTGGGGTACTCATATTTATAAAATGTATCTACTTAATAGGATCATCTGCCAATTCAGTTGAAACACTCTTTGAATATCATTTAATAATTCTCTACTTATCCTTCTTAAAAAACGTAATTCTTAACCTGAATATGGCTTTTGTCTAATAGAATTTCGATTCCTTATTTTTGAAAAAAATATTACATGAAAAAAATTAAATAATAATAATAATTTAGCTATTAAAACAACAATCTTTGAATAACTTATTCTGATTCAAAGTCCAGGATATGGCCGCGAAGACTTTGTTGTCTTCAACCGGTGATGATGATAAACAACTTTAGAATTTCAATTGAAACTAAAATGGTAATAGTTGAAGCCAGGCAATGCAGCCTATATATTACATAAACGGAATAAGAAAGTAAATAAATGAAGTGTAATTAATTCCTGATTGTGATGTAGAATCTGTGAATCAGATGGACTTTGCATAGAGATAGGTTTCCCGTTACAACTCTGTCGCTGCTTGGCATGGAAATTTCACTGATTGGGAATAATTTAGTGTCTCGTGTCCGGTGCGATCCTCTCTCCTACAATGATGGGGACAATTGCGCGTCAAATAATATTGGCATATTGAACTTTTCCTTTTTAGAATATTCTTCATCATCTAGAGCTATCAGGTTTACCATTATTCACGCCCTCTATTGGCTGTGCACTTATTTAATTAAATCGTCACCCCCCAGAAATGGGTTACATTAGTGTTATGGTCTTATATATTTTTCTTTAATGAACGAATTTGAGCTCTTTTATATGCGAAATTAATGCTGAAAATGACTGTAACCTAATAAGAGCAGCGTGTGGGGTCTGGACTCTGGATATTCCAATTATTTAAAACAAAATATTATTCCAAAGGTTTGTTAAGTTCCGATTTATTGTAATTTAAGGGAAAATTTTAATTAACAAAAAAGCGCAATAAAACAGAATTATAAACTTAACCCCTAAATGGATCGTTGTTGGTTATTGCAATTTCTTTAACTTGACTTTGCACTTTAGCAGTGGCATGTTTTTATATCACCTCATTGTTTGTCGTGTTCTGAACAGTACCGTAAACAAGGATGGAATTTAAAATTGGCATGCAATTATGAATGGATCGAACGAAATTGTATTTGTTTTAATGAATGACGTGAAAATCTCTATTTTCTTTTCCATTTTACAAAAAAATGACGAAACCAACTCTAAGTACTTTACTCAGTTCAAAATGCTGATGAATTGGCTATCAATTTTCTGCAATCGGTTGTCTACCAATAAAACTGCCAATTTGCATGTACAAAATTTTTGGCGTCAAAGACATAAGACAATTATTGTTGGAATTTGATATATATTTGAGCTGTTTATGGTTCTATTAAAATTGTTGACCTCCATTAAATTGCACATTTTACCAAATCAACATTATTTAAAACACGTTTATCCATTAATGGATTCATTGGTTCCATTGACAATTGGAGCAATTTATATTGGATTCAGTTTTGCGTAATGCATTTTTATGATTATATAGTATGATAAAACTTTCGTATAGTTTGATTTTATTTTGGAAATGATATATTCCAAAAAATATTCAACCATTAAATCAATTGATTTTCAAAGAAATTTCATTTTATCAACTTTAATTGCACTTTACTCTATTCTATCCTACTATATGTGTTTACCAGGTAATAGACACATTTAGCTAGTTATTATTATTAAAGAAATTTATTTGCTCGTAATTACTAACCAGTGTTGGTAAATTATCAAAACATGAGTAGTAGAAAATATTTTCTGATTTTAAGGAAGGGCTCTCAGTACAGAGAGAGCACCCTCGCAACACACCGTATAGTCCAAAATAAGCTGGCTATTCAAACTAACTGTACATATTACTAACATTCAACCTCTCCTAAACAGTGTCCAGATCTATACTGGCCTATTGTGCGGTGTAGATCGGGTCTAATAATAACGTGTATCCTATCCCATTATAATGCACCAGAAGAAAAATTAAGCAATTATTATATCGAGGCAATAAGTTAGTTCGGTCCAGTAATTGTCATAGAGAGGGAGAGCTATGACGATGTACGAGGAAGAGCATATGACTGTGCACCATACACCTAAGGATACGTTATCGTATATCGTTACAATGATCTTATTAATATATTTTATGTGAATAAGGGCTATAATCCCCGAACAAGTTCTGCGCCCAATTTTCCATAACCATAACTTTAATAGCGTTCCTTGAAAAGTATGTTTAGGATCTTGAAGGGGGACATTATAAAAAAGTTTATATATATATTTATATTTATAAAAAGTTATAAAACTAAAAATAAAGCTTTGCAGAGCATATATTTTAAATAATTATATACATTCATACAGAAAACCACATACTTGTATAATTCTATTGAATGAAAATTACATGCCATTTATATTAAATAAACCATTTATTTTTAAATTATCCTATTCAATAAAAATTGGCAAGCAATTCTTAGCATTCCGCTTCATTCGAGGCAAGTCTTAACTACATCGAAAGAACAATTATTATCACCTAAAACTTTGGGCCGGAAAAGCATTTGTTGCATTCTTTTCAGATTTTACAATGCTTTCTTACCAAAAACCTTGGAATTAATATCTAAATAATATTTATTAGAATATAAAATCAATGGAAAATGCGATAATGGGTTTTAAACATGGTTTATACAGTTATATTTATTTTTTAATTATAAATTGATTAATAATTTTATGGATAGTTAATACTTTTATTACAAGCACAAACTTAAGAGAATTAAATAAACAGAACTATTAGGAAATAGTTTTTCTTCAATACCAACTATAAAATATTTATTTATTTTGTAGTTAAATATTATAATAATTAATTATTTTTGTAAGGAATTAAGAACTAAGCCGGAAATCGATTATTTATTACTAGTAATCAATTATACAAGAAGTTGTTACTAACGATATAACGAAATATGGGAGTAACATCAGAGCTTGTTTTCTAAAACTGACCTCAGACAAATGCTAATAGATTTCTATGCCAATATTGTTGTTTACGAGTGCAGGCCACACGTTGTTCTTTCAGATCATCTGAATAGATTATTAAACAGAAATAAAAAATCAAAAGTACATATTTCGTTATATTTATTAAAACTACCTTACACTTAAAAAAGAGAGATAAAACAACGTTGATCTGTTTAGTGAGTAATTGAGAGAGAAAAGCCTTATCACGAGTATTTTATGAATAAAAGTAAACATACGATTAATACTTTATCATTTGGGTATAGCAACTATTTATAAATTGATTTATTTTTAAATAATAAATGTATGTCAGACTTTTTAAATGCTATAAGATTATTTTAATTTGACGTAATGCGTTTTGCGTATTAAATTTTGTTTGGTTACACTTGAGAAACGAGATATAATTATATTTTTTAAAATTATTTTTTAACTATTGTTATGATTAATAGGTGGAAAACCGAAGTTCCGCTAGTGTGAACTTAATGTGTATTACACTGAAGTTTTAGGGATTTTAAATTACGAAAAAAGTAGAGAATGGATTTATAGTAAATAATATTATAATAACTTTTATGTAATTACTAATAATTAGGTTCTAAAGGAAATATATTGTCATAAATAAAATATTTAAAGGAGGAATATACTGATATGTTACGGGCTTAAGGTTTTGGTTTTATTTGTACAAAATTCGTCTATGATAACCTATGCAATGCTTAATGTAATTCCTTGTCAACCACAGGATTTGAATAAAACTTTCTATTGCTTGTGCTATTTTGCTGCATATGCTTACGATGTTACCTGGCGTAATACTCATTATACATTAAAATCACTTTTCATTTATCCTGAAAAGGCACAACAAATGTGCGGTAATATTCAGCCACTTTCCATTCCACATTCCCTAATTACATCATTTCCGAGCCCCCACGAGTGAGTGAGGGTTCGTGTTCTATGTGGAAAGAACATATGCTCAGTTATGTAAATAGTAATTTAATACATAACAAAAGTTTAAACCAAATCCGCAAACGGTTGAATTTGTTCCGATCGCTTTTTCCTCCACACACATGTACAATAAATATATTATATCTTTGCTTTGCAACAATTGAACGAAAAGTGAACAAAATAAAACGGCCAGGTATTAAGCCAAAGTAAGTTTCAGGTGGCGATCAGTATAAAAGCGATCCAAGCGCCGATCAAAACGTCAATCGTTCGTGATCTTCTCAGAACAAACTACTTTCTTCCTATCCATCCCTTGCTTGTGTTTTTTTTTGTTCAATTTACGAGTTTCGTCTGTTTGTTTGTCGAGAATCTCTCCTAGTCTCGTATAACAATTTTGGAGGCGCACAATAATTTTTGAAGCCGGCGGCGCAAGGCGGTCTCGCGATAAAGTGTGGATTTAATAATAGCCCCCCAAAAGACTTGCAACTTATCAATCACTAAACTATTTGAATAATTTCTAAAGTGGGTGATAACAACACGGACAACCTTGGTGATTTTGGTGTGTGCTGTGAGTGTGGACAAGAAGTGCATTATATAACAGCCAGTGGTGGATCTCACTCGCTGTGTTGTTTTTTTTATTATTACTCCAGAAACATAGATACTGGGGGCTCAGTCTAATCATTATCGCCATCCATCCTCATACTGTCTGGCGGTGGACTGATTAAAAGAAAAAGTTGTTGATTAACCAGTGCTTGGCGTGAGTGAGGTGGCGTGTGAACTCTTGCAGATCGGACTATTTTATTCAATTCTGCAAATATTCTAATTTCCTGAGTTTTTCGCCCGCTGTGCACCACAAACCTGAGAGCAAGAATCTAATAAACAATGGCTGTTATGGCTGCGCTGGTCGTCGTCCCAGTGGTCGGGATTGTCATTCTGGCCTACATGAAAGTGTTATACGAGTGGTACAGGAAAGTGAGCGTGTTCCAGGCCTCGAACTACAAGGAAAGTCTGCACTATGTTACAAAGAAAATGAAGCCCGAGGAGAAAGCGGCTGTAATGCGGAACAACAAAGAAGTGAAAGAATTTCCCCAAGCTCCTGGTCCAGTTCCGTTACCTATTTTTGGAAATCTCCATCTCCTGGGCAAACGAGACAGTCCATTCCAAGCGTTCACCGATTTGAGTGAAATTTATGGGGATGCTTACACTCTTACTCTGGGCACTACTCGATGCATTGTTCTGAGCAGTCTGGAGCTGATCCAGGAAGTGCTGAGCCGAAACGGAAAATACTTTGGCGACCGACCCGATTTTATGCGATTCCATGAGCTGTTCGGAGGCGATAGGAATAATTGTAAGTAGATTTTGTTGTACTAGTAATTTTCGTCATTTTCATTTGTCATATTGCGAAATTTCATTTATCGATTGACGACGTTGCTAATATACTCCATTTGGCATATAACCGATTCTTGTATAATTTTCGTAATTCTCAGTCTACGATTTTTACGAATTTTATATTACTTAACGCCATGTGACCATGATACACTTATTAACCTTCATAATGACCACCAGCCTAACAGTTGTATTGGTCTAAAGAGCCCTATGAATTCCAATTCATTTCTCTGTTTTCGATTCATATATTCCCATTGAAATTCATTCCATCTCAGCGAATAATTTAACTGATTCTATAGCGTCTCTTCTATTTAATTTATTTTCTAGCTTTGGCCTTGTGTGACTGGTCCGTTCTACAGCAGAAAAGGCGAAATTTGGCGCGAAAACACTGCTCCCCAAGGGACACTTCCAACACCTACGCAAAAATGAGCGAAGTCGGACTCGTTGAGATGCATGAATTCAGGACTGAGCTGAAGAAGCATGTTAGTCAGGGCCAAAATGAGGTCTACTTGAAGCCGTTATTGCAAGCTACTGCTGCCAATATGTTCTGCCATTACATGTGCTCCAGGAGATTCGAATACGATGATCAGGAATTCCGTCATATGGTCAATCTGTTTGACAAAGTTTTTTGGTATGTCAATGAAGGACATGCGGTCGATTTTCTGCCGTGGTTGTCCGTATTCTATTCTGGACATCTGAAAGAAGTGGGGACCTGGTCGTCGGACATTAGAGATTTCATCAACGAGCGCATTATCAAGGATCGTGAGCAGAATTTAAATGTCGACGAAGCAGAAAAGGACTTTACTGATGCCCTACTGAAATCTCTAGTTGAAGACGAAACTGTGACCCGAGACACAATTATGTACATGCTGGAGGACTTTATCGGAGGACACTCATCGATTGGTAACTTGGTAATGATTGTTCTTGGCTACATCGCCCTATATCCAGAAGTGGGTCGAAAGATCCAAGAGGAATTGGATAATCTATCAAATTTCGGCGAAAGAGACATTACTCTGTTCGACAAAGAGAAGCTGCCCTATACTATGGCTGTAATGTTTGAAGCCTTGAGGTATTCTAGTTCACCAATTGTTCCTCACGTTGCGACAGAGGATGTCGTCATTTCGGACTACGGAGTCACCAAAGGAACAGTGGTCTTCATCAATAATTATAAGCTGAATAAGAGTGACAAGTATTGGAGTGATCCTGATAAATTTGAACCGGAACGGTTTTTGGAGAAGCTAAACGTACAGGAGGACTTGAATAACAATGACATTTCCGATCCCAAGGAACCCAAATACCGACTCAAGTCAAACATTCCCCACTTTTTGCCATTTAGTATTGGAAAACGGACATGCATTGGACAGAATTTGGTGCGAAGCTTCGGTTTTACAATGATGACTAACATTCTACAAAACTACAATGTTTCGACCAGAGATCCTGCACTTATCAAACTGTATCCAGCGTGTGTGGCACTTCCCCCAGATACGTTCCCTATTACGTTAACTCCCAGGAACCTACAGTAATTTGGAGTTTATTTTATATATTTTCTTATTATTTATTTGTTAATAACTTAAAACCACCAGGACACGTTGACCAACTTGTTATCGCTTGTTTTCGCAAGTTTTAAATAAGAGGTCCATCATAATCTGTTTCTAAAATGTTACATTTTTAGAATCGTCAACGGATGATAGAGATTTTATTTATTTACAATTCTAAGTACACAAACGAGTAAATAGAGTACAATTAGTGACTAGGTACATTGATTAGTCAAATATTAACGATTGTTATTAGGTGTAGTAGTAAATAGGAAATAACTTCATCAGGGTGCTGTTGCATAACCATGATAGTGGCACACGCACACACAAGAGAAGTGAAGAAGCGGAGATAATGGGCGCGTTCAGAAGACTGAAATTCAAGTCGTAATGGAAGGGACACACAGCAGTTTAGCATTGTATTAAATGTCCATTTTATTTGAGAGCTTGATTTTATGATAATAAATAAAATATATAAATATACTATGTTGATGAATAATCAATTTATATATTATGTAAAACTGTAAATAACTGAATATTAAGATGAAATAATAAATAAATGAACTATTAAAAAATATCTTCGTTTTTTGATTCTTCTAATATCTGAAAAAACTTTATTTATTCCACCACCTCTTAATTTTCAGAATAAATATAAGCCGTGGTCAATCGCCTATTTTCAACTATTTTGTTTACTGCCTGATTTATGCTTGATATAGTTTCATTGCTCCATTTCCATTTTTCCAGCACCGATTTTAATATAAATCAATTTTCACCGCAACACTTACTATATGAACACTTATCTGTTTAGCATACCCCAACAATCAATCAAATTTTTTTTTATTCAATGACCACTACTGGATGGTGTGGATTAAAAAGAGAAATGATAATTGTGCTCTACTGATTATGTACAAAACACGTATCATCTTCCATACAGTGTGTGTGTATTTGGTTTTGTATTGGCTCTTCCGCGGAAAGGTGTGAAAAAGAAAAGTAATCTGCAATTAAATGTATAGTCAAATAGTGAAATAAAAGGCTTTAAATTTGATTTCATTATTTATTTACTGGTCTATTTCCAAATGAATATTCATTGGGCTGGTGTGTGGAGTGCCCAGTTCCGGAAAGAGGCTGCGAAATTAAATCGGTTCTAAGAATATCGGCTTCACCAGTTAGAGTTACTCAATCAACAACAATCTCCCTGATCTTCTAACGTAGTTCATTATTTCCGCACTTGCTATGACTGCTTCTGTTGGTGGTGGTGGTTAGCAAGGTAGAACGCGGCCAGGTACCGCACCACATTCTCATTGTAGCCGACCAGCTGGAAGTTGTGTAATGACTGGTCCCCATCAATGGCGTACAAATCGAGAGGGGTGGGCGACTGATACCAGTAATTTGTTGCACCACTACTCTCATCGCTGTTCTCGCTGTCATCCAGATTAAGTGTATTCAATTGGAATACCCCAAAGTGGAATCGATTTCCTGTCCTCAGCACCGACTGGATGACAACCGGTTTAGGCAGCCGCTTCACAGTCACCTAAAGGACATACAGCACCAGTTGCAATTATTTCAATTTAGATAGATAGATGGATGGATGCATTAGTCAAACGTGTCTGGCCTCCGATCTACATTTTAAATCAGCCACCACCAGATCTCCACACAATCCTATTACACACTGGCCTCTATTTATTTATTTATTTCTATCCATCTATATTTCAAATTATACCACCGCTCTCCGCTGATAAATTCACAATTCCTGTAATTTATTACAAAATATCTAAACAATTGGTCATGAATCTCATAAACCGTGACCACTTGCCAGCTCTTGTTTAGAATTTCACGATTACTTTACAGAACCATTAAACGTTATTTTTTTCATTAGTTAATATTTACTTTTAATGAATAATTATTCGATTTTAATCGAGCACAAATTTAATTAAAAGTTAAAAAATAATGTTCTTTTAAAATTATTAAATTTTCCATTCAAACATTAAATTTCGAGAAATGACTTCCTGAATGAATTTTAATTTGGTTTATTCCATTGTTGATTATTTGGTTAAATTGTCATAAAGATTATAATTTATAGAAATAGATATTAAATGTTTATATATTAATAATTAAGCACCGCATAATATATTACATGACATTGGTTCACATTTATCATTTTTAGAATCTCGTGAATTATAATAAAGCCTTCAAATTTCACTCAAACATACCATTCATCCAGGACATACTGGGGAGTGTATGAAAATGTACGGGTATCCTTTTTTACTATAGGATTAACGATGGTTTCTTATTTAAAAAATGACTGATTTAGAATCAGTGATAAAAGACAGGAATTTGTTTTTTTTTCATTTTAATTTCTAAAACATGATCATTATCACCGAGGATTATTTCGTAGCAAATCAATTGTTATCAAATCTATACTTTCTAAAAACCGCATATAAATTTAAAGGACGATGGGCGATACCCACCCATCACTGCAAGAAATCACGATGGTACATGAGGCCAGTGATAATTCATATGTATGAGTGACACATTCATGGGGTGGTCCAATTTTACATTACTTATTTTCAATTATATAAGAATTAGGCATAATTTTAAAACTATTTAAACAAACTAAGAATAATAATTTTAAATATAAATTTTAAATTCAATTATAACATTAAAGAAATCTTTGAGAACTTACACCAAACTCGTTGATGGCTTTAGCAGCGGCTACAACAAATGAGGACATGAGGGCGCGCGATCTAATATGGTTATCCGTTACAGGTGTCTCGTGGTAGCTCAGCTCATGCGGCTCACTTTTTTGAACAATAATTTGCGGTTGCCAGCGACTACTCGGTCCAGTTTTAATAGCTGCAATGAGACCACCGCATATTTTATTGAAATGATCCTGATCAGAGAACAATAAAAAGATGGAGAAGGGGCGCGATTTTCACAATGGGAATAAAAAGAATAATGCATATGATTGGGTATGAAATAAGTTGGCGTATTTGGAATTATTCATCAGGCATTTGAAGTGTTCAAAACGGAAAATAAATAAATTATATAACGGATTCATTGATCAAATTGCTAAATTAGATACTTTCATTTTAGATTTACCGTTAAAATGTTAAATCACAATTTTTATTTGGATAAATATTAAACGGCTCAACTATTATTAGAAGTTCAATTATTAATTTTATTAGTAAAAAGTTAATAGATCTTTTAGTTATTAGTTTATGTAATTGTTACATTACTTCAAAAATATAAAATGGTTGTGATCGAAATTCCCCAAAATAACACTTTTTAGGTCTTTTTGATAAAAATTCGAAAGAAAGAGATTTTAGTTTGGCACGTTTTATTATTTGACACATTTATTATATTACCCAAGGAGATCTAATAACTTAAACTTGGAATTTGTGAAATTATCGAGGACGTAGTCTCAAATGTGCGAAAAGAATATGGAAAAATAATTGAAAAGATGTTGTACTCTTATTGGACAACATCTTTTCAATTATTAGCGTCGTGGGCAAGCATTTGGCCAAAATATTTTTAGATAATGGGAAACCATTTTCTTTATCATGAAATAAACAACTATTGTCTTCTTTAAAAATAAATTTGATTTTTTCAATATTAAAATAAAATGAAACCGTTTATTGAAGAAAACCCTTTACAATAATAATGTATTAGATCGACCCACTTGAAAGTTCAAACATTGAGTGGGTAAAATTCAATCGTTCACCAAAACAATATCTTTCATTGTAATTTCAATAGTTATTTGTGTTTTCTATTAATATAACTCAAATTAGATGATTTATCTCGTTTAATAGTATTTTTAGTAGTATTAGTATAATTAGTAAGTACATTTAAAACCCAGATTTTCGAAGATTACAGATTTTTATCAATAAATCCCGATTAGGATAGGCCTGAATTATGAAAATTAGCATGTTTATAGTAAAAGACTATATCAAGATGAAAATTTGTCAAAAACAGTAATTAAAATTTGATCTTTAAAACTCGGTCGTGAGAAAAATTGCCACCTCTACTTCTAACGACAATTTATATAAAACTATTCAACATTTTCTTTAAAAAAATTAATAAAAAAATTATTTTAAATTTATTGTATATACGAAAAAATTTAAAAACATTCCTTCTCGCAAATTAAGTGGTTAAAATATGAGAACTATCATTCAAACCATATTTTTTCTCGAAAATATCCAATTTTTTTAGTTATAATTTTCTTTTCGCAATTTGTTCGTGAAGTGCCACATTTTTTCATCAATCTCAGGACGTGAAATTCTAGTTCACTTAAGGAGTGAAAAAAAGTATTTTTTTTACAGTTTTGAAAGACAAAAAACTACTAATATTTAACATATTTATCGATTTATTTATTGTACCAAAGTTTATTTATTAACTCAATGTGTTCTAATAGCTTCCGCCAACTTCATTTAAACAAAATTGATTGTTCAATACGAAAAACTGGACCTAAAATGAGTTAAAATGGGTTAAATATAAAATTGCTTGTTTCACTTAATTTTTGAGTATATTTACACATTTGAGTCAAATTTCGAAGAATCGTTAATTAATCTAACTTATGTTAAAATAGAAGTGGGTAATTACATTGAATTTTTCCGTATATTTAGTCTAATTTAATTGTNCAGTAATCATTGGAAATGACAATCATATACAGTTACTCCTGAAAGTATTCGACCCTGAATTCAGTCGAACTTAGAAGATTTGTTACGTACTTAATATTTATCGGATATATAAGTATGTAGTATCATTTGATAGAAAATTTAATGATGTTTAAAGTTCAAAAAGAATTTTATAATTATATTACATACAACAATCGAAAATGACAGCTAAACTGTAGAGTGCGCTCAAATGACGCGCAGAAAGTATTCGACCTTTTTGTTATCACTGGTTGATATCTCGAATTTCGAAATTTATATTTATTTTTCGGGTTAGTTTGATTATTTTTCACATTTAAACTAAGTTTTAATAGTTTG
>JXOV01023598.1:371-12460 GCA_001014945.1 Clogmia albipunctata
CCAAATGACGTAATGGTTGACGTGGTTTATGTTACTGTGGATAAATGTACTAATAATTGTAATTAATTGATTTTTTCAATACTATTTATAATTATATTTTGAATATGAATTATATAGTATTTCTGTCATAAGTTGTAAAATATGGTTTAATAGCTTTTATTGAACATTTTGAAAGACAATTAAATCAATACGTTTTACATTAAAAATTCCATTAAAATGTTCAATACAAATTTTGGGGAAAACATAAATAGGAAAAGTTTGGATAATGTGGAAAAGTTTAAAATTCCAATCAACCCCCCTTCCTTATGAAAACCCAAAGTATATCAAATAAATGTTCCTAATACATATCGATATTTGGTTATGGAAATTTGGCAGCACTCAAGACACTGATTGAAGGATTCGCGTGACTGGGTGAAAAGGCATTAAATAGCGAATAGAAGGGTTAATTTTTAGTCGAAATTTGATTCTTTGCATAGAATTACATATGTGGACACTTCAAAGGGGGCATTTGCTTACTAATAAACCATAATGAAAAGGGGTGAAAGTGGTTATTCTATTATAATAAAGACAATCTGAATCTGGAGTTGTTTGTAAATCGTGATCGAAGAAGGCCTAGGCGCACCAAGAAAAAACAAAATTCAACTGCAGCGATGAACAACTTTGAACGTTTCCAGTTGTACAAGTATGATTGATACTTTATGACGCTTTTTATTTGTTTGCTTTACCATATGACCTGACTTATTAAAGCCTCTTTCCAATTTGCCATTAAAGAAAGCATGTTCTCTATAAGTTTTGTCTTTTATCGGCAATCTCAATATGTGTGCGCATTTTAGTTCTCGCTCTCGCCTTCTCTATCCACGTATGAAAAACCATAATGAGCCAACAAAATGTTTATTTATTACCTCATGGCATTGCTTATTACGGTGTTTTACCGGCCAGAGAGACGGCTGCTCAAAGTAAACAGAATAGTAATAGCGAAAGTTGAATGCAAAAGAGCGCTCACTTCAGTTACGGTGCTCTTTTCTTTTGCTTTGGACGTCTCTTTCGATTTCACGAGCTTAAGAAAATTATATTTAACATAAATTTAACCCCAAAAGTTTAATTATAAATTATAAAAATTTTAAAATGTTTTAAATAAGTTATTAGAAACATTCTCAACAAATTGAAGAGAAGAAAAAACAAAATAACACGTAAGTGACAGTGACAAGGCCTACTATTTCTTTGATATTCAATGTGGGTGGGACGAGATACTATCATAATATGTAAAGATAACTGGTTTTTTCGTCGAACAAAACTGAATTTCATCGATGACAAAATGTTTACACATTAAATCTGTCAATGGTGTTTTTTGGTTGAGTTTTGTTCATGTCGAATAAAATGGTGATTAGTTTCTATAACTATGTTATTTCGTGTATTTTTTCATATGTGAAAGTTCTGAAGATCCAACTGTCATAAAAAGTGTATTTTTTGTTAAATAGATAACATATGGGTTTTTATCGTGTTCATATTGTTTTTATTTATCTTCAGGTTGTTCGTAAATATATTTTGAATAAAAAAAAACACTTCAGCTTTATTTGCATAGAATGAAACTTTTTTCTTGTTTAAGTTATTTAAGAAAATATGACTTCCACCTATGGACCATAGATTTAATTTGGTGTATTTCTAAGATAAACTCTCTTTAACCATGATGACAGTTCGGGTTTTATATATTTTTATCTTGACGATATGTTTATTTTTTATATCAATTTATCACATTTTTTTAAATTCTAAAATTTTCGAGTAATGGATATTGAATTTTTTAACATTATTCATATTTAATTGAAAACGTTTTTGTAACACACTTTTAATTTTTTTGGAATATAATATAATAGTTTCCTACTTTCAATTTTTATTTGTTGCGTGCATTATTTGCACTTAATTCTTCCAATCCTTTTAAACCTTGATTTTATTGATGAGACATTTGAATTGTCAACTCCCTTCGACTTACTTTACGCTCACGTTATTTTATTGTTCCACACCAAAACCAATAGAATGTTTTTATTGTCAGAATCGATTTATTTTCCAATAAACAAGTCTCTATTTGGTCTGAGTCTTCATTCATAAAAGTTTGTTTATTTAGTTGTTGCTATTTACCGATTAACATGTGACTTCGCACACTTATCCAAAATCCTTTTCGAATGCCTTATGCCTGGTTTACACTTGTTACAATTTGTAAATAATTATTTGTGCTACATCCTTCTTAAACCGCCGCTGATAATTTTCAATCGTTTATGAATTGAGAAAAAGGAATTCATAATTTTTTTTTTCCAATCTATAAAATACACAAAAAACTTATTTAAATTTTTAGAATAGATACTGTCGATACATGCATTGCATTGGGAAAAATTGCGCATGAACATTGAGACAAATTTGTTTTTCACTAGTAAAAAAAGAAGCAAAAGTTTCACATGTGAATAAAAGTTTGTGCAATTCCGTATCGAAAAGTAGACTTTTCTTCACGCAAATTGGTTCTGAACGGTTTACTTTTTTTGCGCGGAGAACTGAAATAATTCAAAATTTGCACGCAAATTGGCACTAAATTAATGAAATTTGAAATTGTTGTCATAACTATATCTCTACACATTATTATTGATATATTTTCCGTTGAGACTTTTGTTGTGAGTTGTTGTTGCACAATTTAAAAAAAAACCGCTGTGAAGGGTTTTTATTTAATTATCGATTAAATGATATTTTTTCAGAAATGCACAAAATAGCGTTCGATACACATGTGACGATCTATTTTAACACATATCGAAATATACTAGTGCTAAACCGCGGCGAAAAACAACGTAAAGAAATAATAATATTAAAATTATATTTGTACACGACACCAATACTAATGCAAATAAATGGATTTAAATTAAAATTTTGTTAAAACAAATTTTAAGAAGGTTTACTATAAAATCTGATAACTGCCATTTTATTTATGTCACATCTTCCAGATCCTGTTTAAAACGTGTTTTAAAGAAAAAAAATTCGATTTTAAATTTAATTCAAGAAGTGCAAAAATATTCCACTGGATGGCGAACGTGTCAATTTGGTAATTTCCAGACACAATACATTTAAAGCTGACTCAGTTTAAAATAGAGTTGAAAACAAAGCAAACAGTCTTTTTTGTATGAATTTAGCTTGCTGTGGTTCTAGGTGGCGCACGTTTACTATTACACCGCATAAATACTATTTCACAGATCAATAATTTTAAATTAAAACTCATATTTCAAGAAGGTTCACTAGGAAATCTGATAACTACCATTGCATTGTTTTATTGTTGACACATCTTCAAGATCCTGTGTTCATATTATTTTAAAGACAAAATTTCTATTTAAATTCAATTCAGTTTGAATAACTATTTGCAAAATGCCAATTTTAGTTTAAAAAACTGCCACCATATGGCAAACGTGTCGATTTAGAAAAAAACACAAACAAATTTAAGAAGAAGAAAGGTTCAATGTAAGGCTTGCGTTCTTTGGATCCCTACTATTTGTATGAAATTGACAAGGGTACCCTTCATGCGGGTTTATGCTTATTATCAATTATCTATCCACAAATGTTTGAAAACATCATTAACTTATGTTAAAAATAATTTTTCCCCAAAATTAAAATGAAACTTCTTAATGAAAAACTATAAAATCAAGTTCTTCTCTTGGTGATGAAAAATCTTGTTAATTAAACCATTGTATTGGAGATTGCTTAAGCGTTCTTTAAAAAGAAATGGATAAAAGTAAATGAATATTGAGAACCAAAGAAAAAAAAATCGAAACTAGGAACAAGTGTAAACCGGGCATTAATCGCCAATTGTTTACGGTTTTTGTTGCCCTTCTCCAACTTGTTAGCATCGGATAAAATTACCTGTTTGATCCTAATCACTTTTCCGTTTAAACGGCGTTAATTCTCAATTTTTCGGCTTTTGCCATTTCAAGTATTGCTTTTCGAGTTCCCTTTTAGTTAATTTGACCTCGTTTCTCTTTCAGACGGTGTAACTTTGGCGATAACCATAACCCAGCAGCCAGGATGCCCATCGTGGAGAACTCTTTTCGGCTGGCCGAACTAAACACGAGGTGAGTTTAACGCGTGCCAAATTATTAATGTTCTATTGCCCATTTTCTGTACATAAATTTGTGTTTGTGGAATTGTGTTTAGAAGAGGCAAGTGCTTTTACGAAGACGATCAGATCCGGGAAAATGGAGAACGGGTCCGGTTTGTGCCGAAAATTGCAACAAAAACGTACAAAGACTTTTTACCAAAATGCCATAATATTCAAATTCGGTCCTTTCCAAATAGCTGTAGCCGGTAATTGAATCCTGATTAATGTAGACTCTGTTAAATTTCTTAAATGTAGCTGAAATCTATCTTAAGATGTAGAGTAAATCGGTAGAATTTGTAGTGTGTGTAATCTCATCGAAAGTAAAAATGTTGAAAAATTAATAAACTAGTAAATAAATTTAAATAAATAAATCATAAAAACGTAGATAATTGTTAAAACACATATAATTTTTTCATTATTATAAGGTATTAGGAATTAAATATGTTTTAATAAAACTTTTTAATTTTCGTGATTTTTAAATAATGAAATAAGATCTTTCGTGTAATTCCGTAACGAAAAGTAGCCTCTTTGGTTATGTAACGGTTTACTTTACAGCACGGAGTCCGCTATTATTTCAAAATGTGCACGCAAATAGTCACCAATTTAATAAAATTACATAATGTTGTCATAATCAAATTTATTATTAAATATTTTAATTTGAAAATTGCGTTGTGAGTTGTTGTTTCACAATTTGAAAAAACCGTTGGGAACGTTTTTATTAGTAATTAATGATTAACTGGTATTTTCTTCAGAATCACACAAAATAGCGTTCAATAGACATGTGAAATAGGTTATAACAGCACTCATTTACCTCTTTTAACTCATTACGCTCATCAAAATACATGGTAAATTCGTGCTGTAATAACCTCTATTTCACAACTTGTATTGAAATATACTATTTGAGTCTATTTAAGGTCAATAATTAAACTAACATTTCATATGAGATGGATCATAAATTTTATATTTATGATAAAATTAAGATTTTATATTTCGTCTATATTTTTCAACATTTTTACCTTTCGACAAATTTACCTTCAAAATTGATGTAGTTTTAGAAAAAAAAACTTAGAACATAGAAATTTCACATGTGAAATGTTGTGATAAAATAATTTTTTCTTTCAGTTCCAAAGAAAAGAAGCCAGATCCCATTAGTCCATGGATAATGGGGGGAAATATAGGAACCAAGGATACTCTTTTAGTTTTTCGCACAAGTGTCTTGAGCCAGACAGCGAATCTTACGAACATTAGCATGTCGAGCGAGCTGGAGAGTTGCAGCTCCACTTCCTCTTCAGACGGATACATTCACGAGCTGATCTCTGAAGAAAGAGCGGCTCTGGACGTCATTGACAGCTCACCGACGACAGCTGGCAAATTGCCCTACGTTGTATCCAAACCAAGAACCCTGAAAATGGAGCGAAGAAAAATCGATTCCGCTTCGAAACTGATTTCTTCATCCAGCGAACCAATGATAACAATTCGCGACGAAAACTCTGAGGTCAAGAAACAACTCTCCGACTCGGAACTGCTCTCAAAGTCCAGCGGAAAGCTGTTTCAAAACTCCAATAAAGCAATTGTCCCGAGTAATAAGTCCGAATTGCCTGGCGCACTTTTAAATATTAGATACAAATTTATCAACACGGAATCTCGTCTTTTAAGGAGGATTTTGGCCAGTCATGGCCTTAAAGAATCCGAAGAGGATCAGTCTTTTAATATTCTGTGGACGGGAGTCCATCTAAAACCAGATGTTCTTCGAAATCTTCTTCCTTATCAAAGGGTTAATCACTTTCCACGGTAAATATTAGCTTAAGTAAAAAGTTCGTTCGGTTTTTTATTGATTTTTCAAAAGATGATAATTTTGTGTACTCTTAACTTGTTGTGAACGAGATGCCAACTTTATTATACCCTTCTCGTAAAAGACTGCGTCCCTATTGGCAAAAAAAAACTCGGAGAGCCAATTTTCACAGGCTTCTCTCGAGGCCAACTTCTCACCACGAAGCGCGTTCGCCATGGACAGGAACAGTTGGTAATCACTTGGTACATGGTCCGGACTTTTATAATAATTATTGCGACTATGTGCAAGAGAGGTATACAAGATATAGTACTTTCTCTGTCACTCCGAAGGCGTATCTCGGCTAAACTAACTTTTAAAATTGAATTTTTGAAAAACAACGTCGTTTTTTGAAATTTTGTGTGAGTTTATTTAAAAGTAAAAACAGTTTTGTATGACATACGGTTATTTTATCGACCTAGTACAAGTTTTGTCTTAACAGTTAACAAAAGTATATCATGTGAATTCTTAAATAATCGTTAATAATTTGTGGTTTTATTTTATTACGGAGAAAAATAACTGTACCCTCTGCCTCTTGTATTATATTGATTGATTTTTAATTTCTAGATCCTACGAGTTGACAAGAAAAGACCGCCTTTACAAGAACATTGAGAAGATGCAGCATCTGCGCGGGTTCAAGCATTTCGATATAGTACCAGAGTCATACTTATTGCCATTGGAGTACAAGGACTTTGTAGTTGCCCACAACAAATACCGTGGACCATGGATTGTTAAACCAGTAGCTTCTAGTCGAGGGAGGGGCATTTTTATTATCCATTCAGTAAGATATTGAATACAAGTTTTATATCATTCTTTAGTATCAAGTAATTGATTTCATTTCTGATTGATAATTATTATATTCTTTGCAGCCTGAACAAGTGCCATCTGATGAGCAGTTGCTAGTTGCCAAATACATTTCGAATCCTTTGTGCATTGACGGTCATAAGTGTGATATACGTCTTTATGTCACGGTGACATCTTTCGACCCCCTGTTGATCTACCTTTACGAGGAGGGTTTGGTCCGTCTGGCTACGGTAAAGTACAACCCAAGTCCCGAGTACCTCTGGAATTCATGCATGCATCTGTGCAACTACAGCATCAACAAGTATCATTCGGATTACATTAAGTCCATGAATGCGGATGTTGAAGACGTGGGACACAAGTGGACCTTAAGTGCTTTGTTAAGGCATTTGAAGAGCCAAGGATGCGACACAGACCAACTAATGTTGAACATCGAAGATCTAATAATTAAGGCCATCTTCTCTTGCACCCAATCCATAGCTTCGGCTTGTCGAATGTTTGTGCCTAACGTCAATAACTGTTTTGAACTCTACGGCTTCGATATCCTGATCGATGATGCCCTTAAGCCATGGTTATTAGAAGTTAATTTATCTCCTTCTCTAAGCGCAGATTCGCCATTAGACGTTAAGGTGAAGGCCTCTCTATTGACCGATCTATTCAATTTAGTCGGAGTTCCAGCAATAAGTCCTCTTATGAAGGCAGCTTACGACAGTAAATATGTAAAGAGTAAAGGATTAAATATGGCGACCCCTGGAACTCATAAAAGGCGAGTGAATAGTGCTGATTTCATGCAAAATCCTCCTAAGAAACCAGCTATAGTTTCTAATCTATCCAATGACGAACAGAAAATTGTGAAAGCGGCCAAATCTCAGTACGAAAGAAGATGTGGTTTTGTGAGGATTTTTCCAACCGAGAACTGCCTTTCAAAGTATGGGACCTATCTGGACCCAATCACAGGAATTCCAACATCGACTCCACCGCCGTCAGGATCGCAGTCTTGCTCCATGATTATTCCGAGAAACCACAATCTTATGCTTCACTCTCAGTTGTACTCCTCGAATGACGTTACTGTAGATTCCGGGATTTCAGATCGTATGGCTCAGTACGAAAGAGCCCTGGAAATTGATCACCCAATCTCGAGTATGGGTGGCAAATTCCTGGGGCAAAAGTGTGCTGACGAAGCGCGGCGATTGCGAAAACAAATTCGTCGTTTGATCGAAAACGGGAGTGAGTTATCGCAGTTGCAGGCCAGAAAAACGTTCCAATTGTATCTGGAGTTCATACTTAAGCGACTCTCCGTTGAACCAAAGCAATATCATGAAAAACTTATTTTGAAATTCATCCAGAGGTCAGGCATTTCATTTAAAATGCCATCATTCATCAAGTACCCATTGACTCATAAGATCATTCCAAAAGATCGATCGGCATTGATCCTCAAACTGTTAAGCGACTACATAGAGAACTATTACCGAGAAACCGAGATGATTCAGGACGTTATTAACAATGGCCGTTATTCGTACATTCCGAATAAGCTGTTTTTAGACTTTTTATCGCAGGCCTCTGAACACGATCTCGAATCGATCTTAACGATCCACACAAATGCCACTCAACAGATGCCATTTCTGTATGATCGATGTGCCACAAATGCACCCGCTCCTCGTCCAATTCCCGTTGGCGTGGACGGATTCCTGAAGGCGTTGCCAAATATGGCTCCCAAAGGACCAACCAAAGACTCTGTGAAAATAGATCTGTACTATAAGTCATTAGAAAATCGAGGATCCGATCACGCGGTCCGAGATGTAGCTCGAAGGAAGTAGAGAACGATCAAAATTAACAAAATGTGATATGTTAGGGCCTAACCAATGAGTTTTATTTTGGATCAGAGCCCTCTATCGGCAGAGTTCTTATTAATATCTTATTATATCACATGTCAGATAAAGTTCTATAAAACTTATTAGCCATTTCAAATTGAATATTTATACAATTGTTTTGTTCCAGTGTTCAGTACTTACAGTTTTGAAATTACTTGATCTTAAGAGCGTTCAATCTAGTCGATCGCAATGGTTGCAATCAAATTAATGTAGTTTTATGGGCAATGTACAAAATGTTTTCACCAAAAGCACAGATTTAAAAAAAAAATTAGTCGTTATCTAATTTCATTTAGTAAATTTTATTTTATTTAGTATTAGAGTATATGTAAGCTTACACATTATCATTGGACACAAACATATTGCGAAAAATGAAGAAGCAGAACATTCTGCTGCACAGCATTTGTGATATTTTTGGGAACGCTTATGCAATTTTTAACAAACGCTATTTTACTATTAGACTTTGGATCTACGGTTGATGGCGTTTTTAGACAGATCGCTATAGATTAACTAGCTAGGAGCAGACTAATACTCTTGTAAAGTCAATGTGGTTTAAGAATACGGAAGTACTAATTTTAGCGAACAATGAAAACGAAAAAAGTGCTTATTTGCATAAGAATATTTTAATTAATGTAACTGTAAGCTAATGCTTTAATAAAAGTTAATACAATTTAATATTCAATAAAACTGTTTTTATTTATCTACTAGCTGAACCGGCTAACGTCGTTTTGACATTTTCATTATTTTTAGAAAATATATTTTTAATTTAACAGTATAAATTTGGGGTTCCCAAATTGTGCTCCGCGGTGCCCTGGGGCGCCGCACATTTGTCAGTTTTGGTTCAAAAAGCGATCAAAATTAATTACATTGTCAAAAAATTTTAAATATTGTTTTCTAATCATCTAATTGAAATATGTATAATCAAAATTATTTATCTCTAATTTCATCAAAATTAGATTTAAATTAAAGGAGTTACAGCTAATTACACAGAAATCATTAAAAAAAACATTTTCTATAGTACGTTTACAGTATCGGGCCCATAAACTAAAATAATTTTTTCAGCCGCTTAAACTGGTTTTCGAAAAACTGTCAAAGACAAATTTTTAGCGCAAAAACGCACCTTTTCAGCATGGTAAATTGATTTTTTACTGGTAGAACATTCCGAAGATGGTCATATGTAAGACGACCTAGTCCGCGACAACTTGAAATTTTGAAATAAATATTGTACACATTTTTAGATTTTTATTTTTTAATTTTTTTTTAGAATTCTTTTAGAATTGTTATTGAACAACTTCGTATTTTGTGTTCTAACTTTACAATACATTTTACATTTAAAGAATAACATTTAACACAGTTTTCTAAATTCACTTCTGAAGCGAGTGCTATTTGGTTTGTTATAAACTTTTGTTCTGTTTTAAGAGATTTGGCATTATATGAATTAAAAATAGCATTAAGGTATTCCAATTTTGCTACAGAGCTTTGGCTAGGTATTTGGGGTCCCCTTTCAGACAACAATTGTGTCCAAGAATTGTCATTATCATTATTGAAATATTTTTCTTTTATAGCTGGGAATTTATATTGTAACTTATGTATTACATATCCCGGTAAATTTTCTAATCCGTCCATTTCTAAATCACATAATTCATCGTTTGGACTTTCAGTCTCAGGTTCTTTTGATGCCTCACTGAGGCAACTTAAAATTTGGCTGAAATTACTCCAGATTCAGATGCATCAAATGCCCGAAATATCTATGACCGATTGAGAAATGTCCATTTCGAATAGCTCACTCTTATTTTCCTGAATCACTTGGATTTATGAAGTTGATACATTTCACTGAAAAAAGATTTAAATAATTAATCATTTAATGTATTTTCATATTTTGAGTTAGTTTACCTCCTTTTTTGTTGGATTTGTCTCTATATTCTCCAAAGATGAATTCTCAACAGCCGGGTTTTCATCTGGCTCGGGCGATTCTTTGTTCGAAATTCTATCGTTATTATAATCCGAAATAATTATTTTCTCGCAATTTCTTTTGAGAATATTTCGTTTTTTAAGACGAGTTTCTCGTTTTAAGCTTAAAGAACTCTGTTAAGGCGACATTGGCAAATTCTTGCTGGGTATTGTGCTTTTCTTCAATAATATTCTTTTTAGGAAACATTTTTCTATTTCGTTCATTCCAAAACTATTATAGTCTTCTGGTTCAAAATGTTTTAAACAAATAGACGAAGTTTTTATATTGAGACGATTCGCAATAATTTGCATTTTTAGCCAAAATTTTAGCAAATTCTTCGTCTTGGGTAAAATGATGGTATTTCACTGAATTACTGTCACATTGTCTTTATTTCTATCTAACTTTTTGTGGTTGTCATTATTGCAACCAAATACTGCACAAATAACCATTTTCATGCACTTAAAATACGGTTTTTATAAAAGAAAACTTATCTATGCAAACTTTGTTTGCAAATTGAATTGTCGCGGACTAGGCTTCTTACATCTGACCGTGTTTCGGGAATGTTCTACCTTTTATTCTACCTTATTCTTATTATACCAAGCTTTTTCAGCGCCGTATAGTATGACATGATGCGAAATATAACACTAGAACTATGGACAATAACGCCATCTCTTAATAAAAACCGAACGAATACTTATAACATTTTTCGTATTTTATACTGCTGTTATTCTTGTTCTCCTGTGAAATTGTCATTTTTGAATTCGTGTCCTTGTTCCTCCACACCGTTGATATAGGGGCGCCGTGGCAAAATTTTACCTTTGCAAGGGCGCCGCGGACTGAAGAAGTTTTGGAACCCCTGCTATATTGGATAAAATCACACCCTTCGGATATACAGAATCCAAACCGAATGTGGAACTCAATCATGCCAATTCAATAGCCAGAGTCGCTACATGAGACCGATCCACTCAGAGAACAAATATTTGAATCACTCGCGGGGCTTAGGAGATTAAAGCACTTCCTAAATCCCTGCAGAGCACTGCATTCTGAGATAAAGTGCTCCAAAGTGTCTGCGTTTCCGGAACTGCAAATCTTACAAGTCTCCTCGGAAGAGAATTTATGAGCATAGTCATTCCAAAACATGCTATTTCATCTCTCATTCATAACTCTCACCTTGAACCACAGTATATACGTACTTAGCATAACAGATAAATTCAATATTTCCTCCGGACCGTCCCTCAGCTAATTCCTGTAAAGAAGGCAGAAAGATAAAGAGTATATTCTCATCTTATCTTCCTTCCTCAGGGCAATCTTCAAACTTTCTACTATACTGTTCAAGTTTATACAATTTCCACCCTCTTAAAATGATTTCATTCGTCCTCACATCCGGATCTGACAAACAATTCGTCTACCTGCTTTAACCAACAAAATTCTTTCGAAAATTTGACCAATGGGAAGGGTTCTGACACCCCTCTTTTTTAAAATCTCTGATAATTTATTTTTAAGCGTCTATTTTCGCAT